>SEYY01002614.1:85000-90000 GCA_009176605.1 Armadillidium nasatum
AGAAACAGAAGAAGTGACAGTAAAATCTATAGTGAATAGGAGATTAATTAAAAATACGAAGCCAAATTAAACCAATTAGGGTGTGTTCCACTGTCAAGATTCTTTAAAGATCTTGAAGATTCTTCAAGAAAAATGCTTAACGAATTGTGTTCCACGAGTCCTGATGCAACAATTTCATGCTCGCTGCAGCGAAAATTTAAAATAGGAATTTCTTTCCATTTTTTCAATTTCTGAAAATCCGAACAAAATAGGGCAGCAGTTTGACAAAAAAGAATATCAAAATGGGAGGAGTTAGACACAAAACAGTAACAAATTGGGAGGAGTTTAACACAAAACAGTTCCAAATATACGGTACGACTCATTTATTATATTAATTTAATGCATCGTTTGTTTTTTTTTTGTTTTTTTATTAGAAAAAAATTTCAAAGTCAATATATATTCTTTTCTAAAGATGTTTTAATTCCTAAATTAATTTTAAAGCAAATTTAATTTAATTAATTTAATATTATTAAATAATAAATTTTATTAATTTTTTTTTTTTTTTTTTTTTTTTTTTTTTTTTTTTTTTTTTTTTTTTTTTTTTTTTTTTTTTTTTTTTTTTTTTTTTTTTTTTTTTTAATTTTTAATTTTAATATTTTTAATATTTCAATTTAAACGTTATAATTTGAATCGTTCTCAACTTGTTTCATTATTTAATATTATATATATATATATATATATATATATATATATATATATATATATATATATATATATATATATATATATATATATATATATATATATATATATATATATATATATTATACTTACTATCTTTCCGACAATTGTGGAGTGGTGTCTATCGCAGGCCACATCCATCCAAACACTCACTCCTTCACCAATCAATTCCATACATTCCTATCATCTGCCAACCTCACACCCTCTTCCCAATTCATCCCTCTATCCCTTAACAGCTCCTTGACATTACTCATCATACTTCCCCTCGGTCTCTCCTTATCTCTCACACACTCCACTTCTGTATCAAATACCTTTCTAGGCATTCTCTCTTCTTTCATCCTACAAACATGTCCAAACCATCTCAGCATACTTTGTTCAGCTCTCTCAACCAAGCTCTTTCTCCATCCACACATTTCTTTCATTCTAACATTCCTGACTCTATCTCTTCTACCAACACTAAAAACCCCTCTCAGACCTTTCATTTCGAAAACTTCTTTTTTTCTCTCTTTTCCTAGCGTTCAATCTCCATACTTCACTTACATACATAACGACCGGTATACAATATATATATATATATATATATATATATATATATATATATATATATATATATATATATATATATATATATATATATATATATATATATATATATATATATATATATATATATATATATATATATATATATATTACATAAGAATAAAAAACAGATATTAATAAGAATCCAGAGAAGTTGTCTAACAAGACACAAGGTAAAGGTCAGGATCAAAACCATAGATTGGGTAAGAGCCAAAACCAGAGCCAGAGCCAGAGCCAGTGCCAGAGTCAGAGCCAGAGGCAGAGCCAGAGTCAGTGCCATAGTGAAAGCCAGAGTCAGTGAGTAGTTTGGAAATTAAAAATATACAAGATTTATTATTAATATGTTACATATACCTTTATATATATATATATATATATATATATATATATATATATATATATATATATATATATATATATATATATATATATATATATATATATATATATATATATATATATATATATATATATATATATATATATATATATATATATATATATATATATATATATATATATATATATATATATATATATATATATATATATATATATATATATATATATATATATATATATATATATATATATATATATATATATATATATATATATATATATATATATATATATATATATATATATATATATATATATATATATATATATATATATATATATATATATATATATATATATATATATATATATATATATATATATATATATGTATGTGTTTGTGTTTGTGTGTCCCTGTACCTTTCAATTTTTCATCAAAGTGATATCACTAACAATAGTGATCTATATTGATAACTTTGAATTCTTTTGATCATCTCTTTAAAGCTGCCAATCTAAATATCTTTTCAAACAATTTTACATTGAATGGCTTTTCAACCTTTAAATATAATTATTTTTATTTGCAAACTTTCGATTACAATGCCTACACTTTTGACCTTTTTTGAAGAAAAGAATATTTGAATTTCTTTTTGTATATTTTTGTAATTTATATTTTTTGTTTTATTATATATTTTATTGTGTATCTTTTCTATTTTTAATTTATTACATTTTGAAATGATAGTTTTTTTTATTTATTTGACGCTTATTTTATTTTTTATGTATTTATTTTTATGTATTAAAGTGAGGCTGAATATAAAATAAAAGCTTTTGAAAAATAGTTTTTAAAAATACTTTTTTTCCATTTTAATATATTTTAAAATACTTTATGTAATCTTTTTCATATTTTTTTTTATTTCACTTTTAAATAAAATTATTTTTATTAAAAAATATATATATATATATATATATATATATATATATATATATATATATATATATATATATATATATATATATATTATAGCAAAATAAAAATATCTTAATTATATATTGATTTTTGCTTTATTATCAATTTTTTATTTTTTTTTAAATCGATTTAAAATTATCAAATTTGTAATTGAAAGTTCAAAATATATATTTTAAATTTCATTTTTTTTTCATTTTATTTTATTTACGTAAATAGAATCATAATTATTAAACTTTAACTCAAAAGAGCTGACAATTTTTAATATTTTTATTTTTTAAAAAAATATTTTCAAAAATATTTTTAAAGTCGTTATGTAATTAAAATAAACATTTTTTACATAATTTTCTGAGAACCCATTAAAATATTTTTTTATATTTCGTATTCCTATTCCCAGAAAAGCTAATTACAAATTTACAAGTACCAAATAACATTAAATTATAATTAACTTATTAGACTAAAGGATGTAATAATTATAATTATAATTGTATTCACAAATTATAATTAACCTAAAAACTTTTAACCTTTTAAAAAGCATCATTTCAAAATAAACCAACTCAATTCACAACTAAACGATGCTTCTCAACCTTTTTTGGAAGAAGAATTAAACAAACCAGACCTAAATGTTTCGCTACACACAGGTTGAATAAAGGTGGGCAAGTCAAAACAAAAATAATACTCCCTGGATAATGCCCATAGTGTGTTTATCATTTCGGACTTCACTTTATCTTCCCCCTATAAAATAATAATAATAATAATAATAATAATAAAAATAATAATAATAATAATAATAATAAAAATAATAATAATAATTATATAGAATAATAATAATGATAATAACAGTCATTATAATAATAGTAATAATAATAATAATTTTAATAATAATATTAATAATAATAATAATAAAGAATAATAATATGGTAACAATGTTAATAATAATAATAATAATAACAATCATAATAATAATAGCAATAATAATAATAATATTAGTAATATTTAATAAAAATTAAAGTAATAATAATATTAATAATATTAAAAATAATGATAATAATAATGATTACAATAATAATAATAATAATAATAATAATAATAATAATAATAATAATAATAATAATAATAATAATAATAATAATAATAATAATAATAATAATAATAATAATAATAATAATAATAATAATAATAATAATTATAATAATAATAATAATAAATATAAATTACTTTACAACAAGATTCAATATACTTTAAAGCAAGAAAATGCAATTCAATGTAATAAAAGGAGCAAAGAATAAACAAACTATGCAAAATAAGCCAATTTTAATACTTTACACGTGAACCGACCAAACTCTTAACAAAAAAAAAAAAAGAAAAAGAAAAAAAAAAGGAAAAAAAGAAAAATAATAATAATAATAAAAAAAAAAAAAATAGCAATGCACTATAACATAATAAATAGCTTTTTATTTCCTCCTGCCATTCACGAACATACATATGTAATTAGAAAACCTCGAAATGGATCCTATTATCCTTTTTTTTTTTTTTTTTTTTTTTTTTTTGCACTTTTTTTGTTATTATTATTATTATTATTATTTTTTTTTTGTTCTCGTTTTCATGGGAGAAAGAAAACGGAAGCGCCCTCTTGTGTCTCATTTCACCTTATTCTCTTAATGAAGTAAATGAATAAATGCATACGCCTCTCGTATACAAATACCTAATATTATATATATATTTATATATATATATATATATATATATATATATATATATATATATATATATATATATATATATATATATATATATATATATATATATATATATATATATATATATATATATATATATATATATATATATATATATATATATATATATATATATATATATATATATATATATATATATATATATTATATATATATATATATATATATATATATATATATATATATATATATATATAATATATATATATATATATATATATATATATATATATATATATATATATATATATATATATATATATATATATATATATATATATATATATATATATATATATATATATATATATATATATATATATATATATATATATATATATATATATATATATATATATATATATATATATATATATATATATATATATATATATATATATATATATATATATATATATATATATATATATATATATATATATATATATATATATATATATATATATATATATATATATATATATATATATATATATATATATATATATATATATGCTAACGTATATGATTTACATCCAGAAATTTGAGAAATATTTGATTAATAGCTTATAAGAAACATATATGAAACAATTGTCAGCGACACATGCAACATCGCCGGATCTGATCTCTGAATA
>SEYY01002614.1:107500-115000 GCA_009176605.1 Armadillidium nasatum
ATATATATATATATATTATATATATATATATATATATAGTAATAATAATAATAGTACATCAGTATTTGCTTTAAAAGTTTACGTCAGTTTTATTTGAAGTTTATTATTCTTCTATTTGTAAATGTCAAAATAAATGATGATGATGAAGTACTTGTTCGAATGATATTGATTCACACAATATTAAAAAAAATTTTAGTGACAAAATATTTCGGAAAATATTATTTTTTAATTTTTTTTAAGATATAATTTTACTTGAGTACTTAATAATTTACTGTTAAAATGTAACATTAATCTAATTAAGAATTAGTGATAGTATATTTATTTATAAATCAATTGAAATTGTTATTTTTTAAAATTATTAAATGACCATCACAATATTTGGGTACTTAAAGAAAAAGAATGAATTCTTTTAAATAATCATTCAAAGTTATTGAAATGTTTTTATACGTAAAATATCATGCAAAAGTTATTTACTTTTTTAGATATAGAATAAATAATTTCATTTAGAAAATTAAGCTAAAATGTTTGAAAATCATTCTGCAACTTTAGTAATGTTATTAAGTACAAAATATTTTGAATTTCAAGAAGGTTGTAGCTCCTATTCTTGAAAATGAAAATTATGTTATAATATATATATATATATATATATATATATATATATATATATATATATATATATATATATATATATATATATATATATATATATATATATATATATATATATATATATATATATATATATATATATATATATATATATATATATATATATATATATATATATATATATATATATATATATATATATATATATATATATATATATATATATATATATATATATATATATATATATATATATATATATATATATATACAAGGTTCAAAATTCATATATAATCGATTGAAACTAATAATAATATGTAAACTTTTATATGTGGCTTTAATATCTGAATTACAATAATGTAACAAAAATATCTAAATAATTAAAAATTTCTTTATATTTTTATATATTTATATTTTATATTTTATTATATCTTTATATTTCTATATATTTTTTAACTATCCTAAATTATTTAAAATTATTCCATTTCTTACGTGGATAGTTAAATTTTAAAATAATACTATAATATTTAGATAGCTAATATATTATGCTAATAATCTTGTTTGTTAATATTTTGTTTAAAATATTAATTAAATTAAATAATAAATATTAAAATATTTAATTAAATTTCTTATAATTGTCCTAAAACTATAATTTATTTAAACTATAGTACCCTAAATAATCATATTTAAATTTTAAAATTTAAATATATTTAAAATATTTAATTATGAATTAAAAAATAATAAAAATTCACAAACCTAAATTTTTATTTTATTTCTGTCTAATTAAAGCCATGCAAAATAATATGCATGATATATAATAATAAAATTAACCATTATTTTAATATTATTTTGACATTTTTAAGACATATTTTACAAATGCTTCAAAGAATCTTTATTTTAAATCATTATTTTAAAATTATTAAAAAAAAAATTTTTAAATTATATATTAATATTATTGAATGCTGAATAAATATTTTTAAATATTAACTGAAAATTTTAGAAGGATGAATAGAAATTCGTAAATATTGGTTATAATTTTTTAAATACCATAATAAAATTATTAATTTTATTACCTTAAAATTCAGAAAAAATGATTATATAATTTTTTAAGGAACATCAATAATTATTATGCAAATTAGATTAATATTCTCTAAATTTTAACATATATTTTCAAAACATAAAGAGTATTTTAAATATCATAAGATTATTATTGAAATTTTATTTTATAACGTCTGAATAGAGTAAAAAAATAATTCTCTATTAATTTTTTAATGGAACAGGAATCTTTTTTAATACTGATTAAATAATTTTACTTGAATGTTTAATACGAAATTTGAAAATTGGATGTAATTTGGTTAAGGTTAGGGTTAGTGTTAGGTTAGGGTTAGATTAGGTTGGGCTAGGTTAGGTTAGGTTAGGTTGGCCTAAGGTTGCTTTAGGTTAGGTTAGGATAGGTTAGGTCAGGTTGTTTTTAAGGAAAAAGACATAATTCTAATTCGGAAATTACAAAATATATATGATCACACTCATATATATATATATATATATATATATATATATATATATATATATATATATATATATATATATATATATATATATATATATATATATATATATATATATATATATATATTTTTTTTTTTAAAGCTCAAGGTCACATAAATGTGCTCATAAATTGTACTTAATTATTATAGCTTTCATAATATAACATGGAAATAATTAATTACTTTAAAGTTATATTAAAATGTGAGACTACATTCTTTTCTAAACTATAATTATAATTAAAGGAAATATGAATTATAATATCAATTATCTTGCTTTTATAATATTATAAGTAATAAAGAATAAATAAGAAAATGCAATTTTTTGTAAAAAAAATAATATATATATATATATATATATATATATATATATATATATATATATATATATATATATATATATATATATATATATATATATATATATATATATATATATATATATATATATATATATATATATATATATATATATATATATATATATATATATATATATATATATATATATATATATATATATATATATATTTTTATTATATTTTATATATATATTTATATATATAATAATAGCGTTTATTTAACATAAAAGATTTTGTTTCAAATATTTATCCATGATTTCTAATATAATGTGCAATATAAAATATTTAGAGTTTGAGAAATTCTCTTTGCAAAGCATTATATATATATATATATATATATATATATATATATATATATATATATATATATATATATATATATATATATATATATATATATATATATATATATATATATCTCTGGTGGGAAAAGGCCAGAGGCTTATCTATTTCTATCAGAATTGGGGAAATGTCAGAAATCTGATCGCAAATGGCCGGCGTGACGCGACACACGGAATTTAAAAGTGTGCAAGTTAAAGGAAGTTCGGAAAACAGATAAAGGGGGTTTGTTCCAGACTTTAAAATTGAAAAAAAAGTACATAGTTAAGTCTGGGGTCGGAGAGTTAGACAGAGAAAGGATGAGACTGTGTAGAATGTCGTGTCGCACGAGCTTTTCTCAATGAAGGAGGTTTGCGACGTGAGAGTTCCGAAGAGCAGTGTCGATAGTGTATATATATATATATATATATATATATATATATATATATATATATATATATATATATATATATATATATATATATATATATATTATATATATATATATAGAGAGAGAGAGAGAGAGAGAGAGAGAGAGAGAGAGAGTAACGCAATAATTCGACGAGCAAAAATAAATTGAAGAGTTAGTAAGAGCTAATAAGTTTAAAAGACAAAAAGCTCTAGACTCCACCTTTACGAGAAAAGCTGTATGTGTGGAACCACCCCAGATTTGTCAGGCATATATATATATTATAGAGAGAGAGTGTGTGTCACAGTCTCTCCTCAAAGGAAGGGGGAATGCGACAAAGATGTTCCAAAAAAAGATTTGCACATTGAAAAGCAATAAGATAAGAGTAATGATGGAACATATCGATAACGAAAAAGAGAGTTGTGAGACCCAGTAATATATGAATATTTGACAATTCGACAAGCACTACAATTTCAAGTCTAATCCTTAAAGAGAGAATGCATGACTTAAACTGCTTCAGAATTTGAGTACTCCATGCAAGGACAAACCACTAGAGCTGAAACAATCTGGAGATGAGAGAAAAAGATTCGCAGCCTCCTCAGAACATAACCTATTCTAGAATTATGTTTGATAAGAAAGATTAAATATATATATATATATATATATATATATATATATATATATATATATATATATATATATATATATATATATATATATATATATATATATATATATATATATATATATATATATATATATATATATATATATATATATATATATATATATATATATATATATATATATATATATATATATATATATATATATATATATATATATATATATATATATATATATATATATATAATATATATATCAAAACTCTTGAGAAGAAACTATCTATATATAACAGTTGCCGTCAATGTGCAAACAGACAAAAAAAAAAATTCAAACAAAATCAATTTTAGCTCAGAGAACATTTATTCTTATACTGATGATAAAAATTGGCGTGAAGCAAAAAATAATTCTGTGATTTTTCACTTTTCAGTTGAATTATTTTGTGATGTAAAATATATAGTTTTAAAAGGTGGAAGAAATGAGGAGTTATGTTATATAATAAATGCTGTATTAATGTAATTTTTTTTTCAGTAACAACATTTTTTTGAATATGAATGTTATCTGTGCCTATATATATATATATATATATATATATATATATATATATATATATATATATATATATATATATATAATATATATATATATATATATATATATATATATATTATGCACTTCACCATATCCCGCATAATGCAGGGTGGTGTCGGCTGCAGAAAGTTTTCACATTTTTGCAATCGTACGTGGAAAGGAAGAAAAGCTGGTTATAAAGTGTTCCCAGCCTCTAGAACCATGCGAAGAACTATTCTTCCTTTGACTTGACTGCGACGAAATAATCATCCTTTATTGACCAGAAGTTACCTCTATCTAAACTTTTTTTTTCTTTTAATATTTAATTTTCCATTTAATTTCCGGAAGTACGTTGAATAGAAAGATGTGTTGCTTCACTACATATTTTTAAAGAAAACAATTTCATATTAAAAAAATAAATAAATTAAATGAGTTTCGATAATTTATATCTCAAAATCTATAGAGTAGAAACAAATCTTTCAAGATAATGTACTTTCCGCTTTTAATGAAGAAAAATTAAAACTTAACATTATGAATTTAAAATTTAAAAACATGGGTTTGAAAATCGACGACAGGATAGGATCATGTGAGGAGAACTAAAAGCAAGGACAACAGGACTAGCTATCCAGCCTTGTGATTACTCTGCTAACGGCTTGTAACAACTTCAGAATCAGCATTAGAAACCATAGCTCGGAGAAACACATTATTCTGGAGAGCTCTAGGAGAGAGTGTTTAGAGGTTAGCTGGAAAACGATGCTGGTCCTAATGAAAGGGTGAAAACTCTAACTGAGAGTTTGGATAAGACTCATGGACCGGCATTGAGACCAACGAGCCAAAAAACATTATCTTTTGGAGGGCTCTGGGAGATCTTTTAAAAGCAGATGCGGGGAAAGATGCTGGTTCCAATGACAGGGTGAAAACCCTTCCTGGGAGAGGATGTAGATGTAGATGCAGAATTTCATTGAATTTCTGTTAATTTACTTTCAAAAAAATAATGAAATATTATATCGAAAAATCAAAATTTTTATAACTTTGGTCAATATTTCTTTGGTCAATAATTCTACAAACAAACTCTGCAACCTCAGGAAGAAGATCTCAAAGCCTCAGATCAAACAGCCTTCCCTTTTCCTCTCTTCTCTTCTTTTTTTCTTCTCCTCTTCTCATCTCTTCTCTTTTGACTTCCTTATGATGTTCCTCACTTTTCTTCTTACAATCTGCTTCCAATATATATATATATATATATATATATATATATATATATATATATATATATATATATATATATATATATATATATATATATATATGTATATACATATATATATATATATATATAAAAAACGTTCATACATGAATAAATGCTTTAATATATTTATTATGAGAAGAGAGAGAGAGAGAGAGAGAGAGAGAGAGAGAGAGAGAGAGAGAGAGAGAGAGAGAGAGAGAGAGAGAGAGAGAGAGAGAGAGAGAGAGAGAGAGAGAGATAGATAGAGAGAGAGAGAGAGAGAGGGAGGAAGAGAGAGAGAGGTTCGAAAAATTGTACTTCAAATAACTAAAGACAAGAAAGCTGCATTTATACACTCCCAGATGGAAGGTTATTAAATGCAAGTTTCGAAAAAAAGCTCTTAAGAAAAACGCAGAGTAGGTTCTTCTGTTCCATTCGCAGGATTCATTTGTCAATTTTTTCCCCTCGTGTATAACATATTAACAATAGAAAGGAAAAATGGTATATATATATATATATATATATATATATATATATATATATATATATATATATATATATATATATATATATATATATATATATATATATATATATTATATATATAGCATCTATCTGTTTTGATATATTCAAAAGGTGAAGAAGACCAGCAAAAACGACGCTGTTAGTGAAATTTTTCTAAGTTTTTGATATCGCATCTCAACATATCCCACTTTTAGAGCACGACATCTTTGAAGTCAGCGTTTAGTATTTTCGAGTCCCTCCTATAGGAATTCAGAGTCCTTCGAATATTTAGCGACCTGAGAGAAATTTTAGCTTCAAATATCGCGAGAAATCATTTTATTTTTCTTTGCAAATGTGTTTTTTAAGTTGCGAGAACAAAAAACTTTCAGAAGAAGCAAACTCATAACTGTACAGGAGATTATACACGTATGTTACACCACTAAATTGCTGTTCAATTTATCCATAGTCATTTGCAAAAGAATGAACAGGAACATTGTTATGGTGGAACAAATCAATCGGTATTACAATCAAACTAATCTGTATATATTTATATATATATATATATATATATATATATATATATATATATATATATATATATATATATATATATATATATATATATATATATATATATATATATATATATTATGGCTCCGAATATAAAAGAAAATATCTCGAAGTTACATTTAAGTGCAGTTTATTTAAGCCATTTTTGATTTACGACCTTTATGTTAGAATCATAGAAGAATGTAACGTTATCATTACATATATATATATATATATATATATATATATATATATATATATATATATATATATATATATATATATATATATATATATATATATATATATATATATATATATATATATATATATATATATATATATATATATATATATATATATATATATATATATATATATATATATATATATATATATATATATATATATATATATAAACTCAGCACCATATATCGCATGATGCAGAGTGGTGTCGGCTGCTGAAAGTATTCATATTCCTGCAACCGTAGGTGGAAAGGGGGAAATACTGTGTGTGTGTGTGTGTGTGTGCGCGCGTGTGTGTGTGTGTGCGCGTGCGTCTGTGCACGTGTGTAGGTTTTTAATATAGTTATATTATAATAAGAATGCACGAAAAGGGCCACCCAAACTGAAGCTAATTATTAACATTTAAATACAGTATATAAATATTTTAAAGCCTCTTTTGAGTTTATACTTCTTTCTACAACAATTCACAAGCTTATATAGTGAAAAATGAAGAGAATTTTCTGTATTTTTTATGCCTTAACTTTCTGAAACAATTATTTT
>SEYY01002614.1:120000-122500 GCA_009176605.1 Armadillidium nasatum
TATATATATATATATATATATATATATCAGAGGTGGGCGCGCAAATTTTAAAATTTAGAGCGCAAACTCAAAAGCGCAAATTTTAAAAACTTTGTCCGCAAATGCAAAAGCGCACATTTTTTCAAAAATTTAGTCCGCAAATGCAAAAGCGCATATGTCCGCAAATAAAAAAAAAATTTTTAAAGCGCAAATTTTGAAGCAAAAAAAAAAAAAAAAAAAAAAAAAAAAAAAAAAAAAAAAAAAAAAAAAAATTTAGCGCTAGGATGTAAAGATGAATTATTTTTAAATTTTATTTGATAAATGCAAATATATAACAAAAAATGAGAAAGAATTTATTATTATTTATTCAGCCATCTATGATCTCTTCCTCCTCGTAGCTCTCCTCTTGCATTCTGAAAAGGGTCATATTCCCTTTCATGAAAATAAATTTTTCAAAATTGCTGGATGCAATGATTGCCCTCTTTGGTCTTAGAATGTCAGAGCCTTGACTAAACAACTTCTCCACGGCTCCTGAGCTGGGTAATGGGGTATTATACTTCATAAACAAGTCCACCCAGACCTCTTGGTATTCACACGGAAAAAGGTTCCTAGTGAGAGAGGTATTGTGGTGAACATTTACTGCATCCCAGCTATCCAAGGTTTGCCGCAACTTCTCCTCCAGAGGTGTCTGCTGGATATATGGGGCCTTCAGTTTCTGAAAAATTTAGAAATGGTATCAAGAACTCAAATCTTTTTAAGTTTCATTTGAACATTATGTCAGTGTATTATGAATATATATATATATATATATATATATATATATATATATATATATATATATATATATATATATATATATATATAATAGTATATATCATCATTCATCATCATCATCATCATCATCATCACCGTCCAAACCGGTAGGCTGGCGCCTGTCGGGTGCTACTCCAAAATTTTCTCCACGCATTTCTGTCCACAAACATTCGATTGTCTTCCACCTTTTCCAGTGTTTTTTTCCTTCGTTGTATGGCTTCTTCTACCGCCTCCATCCATCTCTTCCTTGGTCTTCCCGCCGGTCTCCTTCCTTCTGGTCTCCATTCCAGCATCTCTCTCAGTCTCTCTCCCTCCCCCATTCTCTTCACGTGACCAAACCATCTCAGTTGGTTTCTTTCTATGCATTCAAAATTGATTCCACCCCAAGTTTCTCTCTCACCAGTTCACTCCTCATTCTATCTCTCAGTGATATATATATATATATATATATATATATATATATATATATATATATATATATATATATATATATATATATATATATATATATATATATATATGGGTTTAAGAGACGCTTAAAGATTGTTCTAAATTATAAAAATAGCTCACCTTAAATTGGTCCATTTCAGATTCATTCCCATCACCTTCAGTGCCTTGATGTGGAGGAGTAAAATTCGATGCAATATTACACTTTATTTCCTCCAATATCCTAGTCTTGACAGCTGGATACTTCCCCTCATTTAACCTATGTGCCACTCCGAGTTTGAAGTGAGGGTGCAGAGCTGTTGCCATAAGTAAATCACAATCATCAAAAATCAAATTATTTCGATGTACTCGGCAATTACCTCCTTGTCAGTTTTATTAAATATTGGAAGACAAGGCTTTTGTTCCATACAAATAAACCAATAAACAAAATATTCAATAAACCATATATATATATATATAAATAAATAAATATATATATATATATATATATATATATATATATATATATATATATATATATATTATATATATATATATATATATATATATATATATATATATATATATATATATATATATATATATATATAACAATATCTTTTATTATCGAGGACAATTTGATATTTCTTAAATATCGATTTTTTTTTTATATGTCGGCATTCCTAGTTTAAGTATTAACTTTTAATTAGCAGAAAGAGTAATAAAATTTGGCTGATTAAATAAGAAACTGAAATATAAGCCCAAAATTGTTTTTTATTAAGAAAAATGATGAAGCGCAAATTGGTAAGCGCTAAATTTCAAAAAACTTCCGCAGAAGCGCAAAATATTTTTTAAAGCGCAAATTTGCGCTTTTGCGCTCTTAAAAAGTTGTTAAGCGCAAAATGCAAAAGCGCACATTTTCGAAATTTAGCGCAAAACGCAAAAGCGCAAAAAAAAAATTTTAAAGCGCAAATTGCGCTTTTGCGCTTTTGCGCTTCATTTTGCGCTTATGCCCACCTCTGATATAATATATATATGTATATATATATATATATATATATATATATATATATTATATATATATATATATATATATATATATATATATATATATATATATATATATATATATATATATATATATATATATATATATATATATATATATATATATATATATATATATATATATATATATATATATATATATATATATATATATATATATATATATATATATATATATATATATATATATATATATATATATATATATATATAT
>SEYY01002615.1:0-2500 GCA_009176605.1 Armadillidium nasatum
TCTTGGATTAGCATTCGCCCGAAATGCGGCAATTCTGCTTATTGACGAATCCACTGAGGTGAAAATGTGCCTCATCACTGAAGATGATTTTCCTCGAAATTTGATCATCCACTGTTGCCATTTCTTGCCACCATTCTGACCATTGACGACGTTTTGTATGGTCAAGAGGCTTTAGTTCTTGAGTCAATTGCACCTTGTAAGCGTTTAAATGCAAGTCTTTATGCATAATGTTCATCAACGACGAGCGTGAGAGGTGCAATTGTTGGGCACGACGACGAGTTGAAGTGGATGGCTCCTCAGCCACACTATCGCGAACAGCAGCAATATTTTCTGCAGTACGAGCTGTACGAGCATGCACTGGTCTTTTCAAATCTCCTACAGACCCGGTTTGCTCAAATTTTTTCACGATTTTTCCGATTGTACGCACATTTGGACGATTAAATTGACCAAAAAAATCACGAAGTGCACGATATGCATTTTGATTTGAACGCCCATTTTCATAATAAGCCTGAATAACTTTAACACGTTGCTCCATTGTGTATCTTTCCATGGTTCAAATTGAGTAAGTCTGAAATTGAAAAAAGTCAAATGAAATGCAGTAAAAAACTTGACGTTTAGGTGTGGTTCACATTCAACATCGGCCCATACAATTTAACTACCCTTTATATATATATATATATATATATATATTATATATATATATATATATATATATATATATATATATATAATAGTAAATTTATTGCAATGATATATATATATATATATATATATATATATATATTATATATATATATATATATATATATATATATATATATATATATATATTATATATATATATATATATATATATATATATATATATATATATATATATATATATATATATATATATATATATATATATATATATATATATATATATATATATATATATATATATATATATATATATATATATATATATATATATATATATATATATATATATATATATATATATATATATATATATATAAACTAGTTTTTGACATGGAAAATTATATCTTATAATTGTCGAAAATTGGCAATAACTGAACGTAGAATTTTTTAAGATTAAGGTTTCTTCCCCTTACAGAATTTATTATTATTATTATTATTATTATTATTATTATTTATTATTATTATTATTATTATTATTATTATTATTATTATTATTATGATTATTATTATTATTTTTATATATATATATATATATATATATTATATATATATATATATATATATATATATATATATATATATATATATATATATATATATATATTAGAATAATGTAAGTGTTCGTTCTCGGCTAATATCCTTAGTTCGAGGAAATTAATTAATTACCACGGAAAACAAATTAATGAAACAATTCCGTGGAGCCCTTTAAAAGCAAGCCATTGTGATTTACGAAAGAAACAAACGCCTCTCCTGCAATCTAATTAACGTACCTTAGACAACATTCAATATAAGGCTCGTTTCCAAACGCTAATTTTTAGTGTCTTAAACAACGTTCTAAGGAGAGCTTTACAAAATCTTGCCTATAAAAAAATTAAATAAATAAATAAATTAAAAAAAAAAAATAGTAATAAAAAGAAATAAAAATTTACCAATTTTTGGTGATAACAGTTGCTGAATATCGATATTTGGAGTCGTATATTTTTTATTCGTAGTTGAAATTGGAGTCGAATTTAGAGTTCAAAAAAAAAAAAAAAAAAAAAAATCGAGAAATGACTCCACAAAAATCCTCAAATAAGAGAAATCACAAGAAATTAATGATATAAAAATTCAGTTTATCCTTCATTGTAAATCGTATAATTTAACAGCTTTTTATTGAGTAAAAAAAAGAAATCAAAAGGAGATAAAATAAATAATGCAATAATAATAGTAATATTAATAATGATAATAATTATTATTATTATAATAATAACAATAATAATAATAATAATTAATAATAATATTAATACTACCACTACTAATAATAATCATAATAACAGTAATTATTACAAGAATTAAAATGAAAATAATAATTTTTATGAGAATTGCAATTATAATTATAATAATCATTATTACTCCCCCCTTACTCTAAAATCACTCCTTTTCAGTGAATTTCATTTACCCTCATATAGTCATCAATACCATACTTTAATTATCTTACTATTAACAATTTTTTACCAATAATATTATTGCCCTTTTTTTCGATATAATTTATTAACCCCCGAAATATCAGCTGTAGGAAAGCCAATGAATGCAATCAACAATCAAAGCGAAACACTCTCTATTAAAAATGCCATCAAATCTGAATACATCTACCCTGATGAATTAAAGAAAGATAAATCATTTAAATTAAGCAAACTTACACTACTCCACTATAATATAAGAAGCCTCCCTAAACATTATGATGATTTCTCAAACTATATATCATATCAAAATATAAATTTTGACATTATCGTGCTTAGTGAAACTTTTTTAAATA
>SEYY01002615.1:15000-20543 GCA_009176605.1 Armadillidium nasatum
ACAACAGATTTCAATTAAGAAAAATTAACTAAAGAGAATATAATTAATAAATATTTAACTTAAGATAAAAACAATAAATCAGAATTTCAAAAAAAAATTTCTGTAGGACAAGCGAAAGAAAATTAAGTAAATCTGACAGGGGAAATTTTGTTCGTTTAAAGATTAAATCTACAGTAAATAAAGCTGGTCATTTTTTCAAATTTATTCTGTTAAAGAAGTTATTATATATATTATATATATATATATATATATATATATATATATATATATATATATATATATATATATATATATATATATATATATATATATATATATATATATATATATATATAGGATAATATTATATATATATATAATATATATATATATATATATATATATATATATATATATATATATATATATATATATATATATATATATATATATATATATATATATATATATATATATTATATATATATATATATATATATATATATATATATATATATATATAATATATATATATATATATATATATATATATATATATATATATATATATATATATATATATATATATATATATATATATATATATATATATATATATATATATATATATATATATATATATATATATATATATATTATATATACTTTACTGAGAAAGTGGAAAGATTGATGGAAAGGGTTGGAAGAGGCGTGAGAGTGAGGGTATGGGATGCCAATTTGTTACTATATGCAGATGATGTACTTTTGTAAGACTCACTGTGAGATTTGAAAGTTTTAATGGAGGAATTTGTAAAAGGGTTTGACGAGTTGGGCTCAAGAGTGAATGTAGGTAAGAGATGGAAAATGGAAAGGGAGGAGAGAGGGGTATAGATGGGAGAGATGAAATGCAAATTAAAGTGCGGAAGGAGCGATTAGAGTGTGTACATTCTTTTATATATCTGAAGGTGAATTTTGGAGAGAGATATGGTAGGGAGGATGAATTAGGACATAGAAAAAGAGAAGGGGAGAAAGTGTCGTGGGATTTTATGGATATTTGGAACAGAAGCAGGTTGTCGAGAGATGTGAAGTTGAAAATGTTTATGGGATGCTGTGTTCCGGTGGCTATATATGAGAGCGAAGTATGGAGTTAAGAACCGACCGGGGTTGGAAATTTGCTTGGCCGGGGCTCTGTCCGGAATTGCCTAAAATTTGTAAAGGTCAAAAGCATCCAAATTTTAGATTAAGATAATTAGACAGTTAGCCTTTTTTAAGGAAAAATTTCAAAAAATTACAGATTTTGTATAAAAAAAAGTTCAATTTGAATACTGAGGACGATATATAATAGCTAATAGTATTAGTTTCATTATTAAAATACTGGTGATAGTAAATCAAGTTAAAGATTTCATGTAACAAAAATTAAAAAATTTAAATTTTCAGGATTCTCATCTTCGTGGAATGTTGTCCTTGTTGACTCCGATGATTCAGAAGTTAGTACATGACTATATCCGAATTTAATCGAGTCTGCTCTGACTGAGTTGAGTAAATATATGAAAATGAAAAAAAAATTAACATTAACGATGACTCTATTGACTTTTGCCTTCTGGAAGGCAAACAAGAATGATGTCCCTCACACTAGCAACACTAGCATTAGTATATTTGTGTCCACGAGCAAGCCAGCGCCAGTGAAAGAGAATTTAAAGTAGGGAAATCAATTCAAAAAAACAGAATCAAACTATTGCCAAAGAATATAGAAATGCTACTATTTTTAAAATACAATCTTAAAGCAGAAACATTCCAACGTCACTGCTCTATGTTCCTGAACATTTCACTCCTCCAAATTCTAAAACTTATGATGTAAATGTTCAAGAAGATTCTGATAGTGAATAGTGATTTAAGTGAATGAATTGTTTGTTTCCTCTTTTATGTTGCATTCATTTTGCCACACCCAATATGTAACGAAGGAATAATGGAATTAAAATCTTAATTTTTTTGTTTTTTTTTATATTTAATCCGCCATTAATAAGTATAATTTGCAATTAACCCCGGCAGGTTTTTCCTGATTATTGGCCGGGTGGGGGGCGGGCCGGGGCCGGGGCCGGTGCCGGGGCCACGGTCGGTCCATATATAGAGTTGAATTTGAGGAAAAGAAAAGAGCTTGAAGTTTTCGAAATGAAGTGCCTGAGAATGGTTTGCTGGATAGGTATAAGGGATAGAGTAAGGAATGTTAGAATTTGGGAGATGTGTGGATGGAGAAGGAGTATGTTTGGGAGAGCTGAACAGAGCATGCTGAGACGGTTTGGGCATGTTTGTAGGATAAATGATGAGAAATGGAGGGTGTGAGAGGTAGGGGGACTCCGAGAGGAGGTTGGAAGATTGGGGGCCAAAGAATTTTATTGAGGGACAGAGAGATGAGCTGAGAGGAGGGTGCTCGGATGAAGGAGGATAGGAATGAGTAGAAAAAAATTGACAAGTGGTTAGTATTAGGAATGGATATGGTTTGCGATAGACACCTCCCCACGATTGTAGGAAAGCTTATAGTATATATATATATATATATATATATATATATATATATATATATATATATATATATATATATATATATATATATATATATATATATATATATATATATATATATATATATATATATATATATATATATATATATATATATATATATATATATATATATATATATATATATATATATATATATATATATATATATATATATATATATATATATATATATATATATCAAATTAGTCAATTGTTTTAATTCTTCCACTTTAAGAAAATAGATTTATCAGTGGATGTATTTAACCCAAATTGGCGTATCTTGGCTAATGGATAATACAAAATGTATTTACTACGCCAGCAAATGCACTGTAATTTATCACAAAATTCAATTTACTTAATGTCCTTACACACACACAACACACACACACACGCACACACACACACACACACACACACACACACACACATATATATATATATATATATATATATATATATATATATATATATATATATATATATATATATATATATATATATATATATATATATATATATATATATATTTAAAAGCATAGGCTAAGTTTCTTCTTTATAAATAATTGATGTTGGGTGTTATATTATAGGTATATAATAAAATAAAATGTTTAACACTTTCCAATTATACTGACACTGTTGACTCTCACTCCAAATATAATTGAGTGGTTTACCAATCAAGAGAGTCAATTATTAACAACCACTTTTACGAAAGACAGCGAACAACAATTAAAAAAAAAAAAGAACACAGTATCCTAAAGAGCAACAATGATGAAACAATGTTTTGACTAGTCAATCGATATTACAAACTGATTACACAATGATAATGTATACATGATATTTTTCAAAGAAATAATGCAATGAAATACAGGTAATAATAATCAATACAAATGAGTTCACAAAACAATTGAAAAGGAAGCACAATGAAGGAAATCGTCCAAAACAAGCTGGTTGAAGGACGCCATTTTAACTGGACACTCTCTGTAGTTCCAAGAGTTATTCCCTAGCTGTTCCAGTTCGTCCACACACACACACACACACACACACGCACACACACATACTCTCTCTAATATATATATATATATATATATATATATATATATATATATATATATATATATATATATATATATATATATATATATATATATATATATATATATATATATATATATATATATATATATATATATGACTTAAAAAATTGATAAAAAATTATATCAAAATCAAATTATTTTATTGTTTAGAAAAATTAAAATAAAAACAATAAAAGTTGTTTCATTTTTTGGTTATTTAGTTTTCAAAATTATGGAAATTATTTAGATTATTTCAAAACTGTCTCTACGCATGACTATATTCAAATATTTTCATTGCATCTCAAATAGTCAATGTTGAGCTCAAAAGTCGCATTCTGCCTTCATTGAGTAGGACTTGGTTGACTCATTTTTAAACTTTTATCTATGTTTTAATAAACACTAAATCTATTAAGAAAATAAAAGTACAGAATAAGAGAAGGAAAAAAAGGAGGTGAAGCAAGTATTAGGACCTAAGCTTTGAGAATAACAAAAAAAAATATTATTTCATTCATTGGTTCATACTGGTTTTAGTTCATATTGGTTCATATTAATTGTAGTCTATATTACCACTAAGAATAATTTTGGTTAAAGGACTAAGTGACTATCGATCATCAACTCTGGGCCATCAACTATCAATCATCGACCACCATTTACAGAATTCAACAAAGCACAAGAGTCTAGAGTCTAGAGTTTAGAGTTTAATGACTAGATCTAGAATCTACATTTCAGTCCTTCCTGCTTTGGTGACAGTCTTTAAAGAAAAGGTTATAGTAATGAACATAAAGGAATTACAAGAGTCTAGAGTCTAGTGTTTAGAGTTTATAAAGATTAGAGTCTAGAGTCTAGAATCTAGAATTCATTCTCATTGCTTTGGTGAAAGTCTTTAAAGAAAAGGCCAGTAAAGGATATAAAGGAATTACAAGAGTCTAGATAGAGTCTAAAGACTAGAGTCTGGAGTTTAAAGACGAGAGTCTAGATTTCAGTATTCTTGACTTGGTTACAGTTATTAAAGAAAAGGTCAGTAACGAACATAAAGGAATTAATACCAAAAAAAAAACAAAAAAAAAAACACGTTACTCACTTGACCAACGGAAGGATTTGGTTATCAGGAACTGGCAAACCTAAATAAGAATTACATTGTAAACTCATAGAAAAGTAACTCCTTAGACGAAGCTAATTCGATCCGTCATACCTATCCGAAGTAAAAACCAACTAAAATATTCCCCTCCAGAACTTGCTTGTAATGCTATGAACTTAAAAAAAAAATTTTGAAAAAAAAAAAAAAAAAAAAAATAAAAAAAAATAATACTTTTTAAGTTTGTTTTCATTAAGATAAATGCATTAAGAAAATAAATTTTTAAGTAATAATAATAATAATATTAATAATAATAATTATGATAAAAATAATAATGAAAATAATTATATATAATAATAATAATAATAAAAATAATAATAATAATAATAATAATAATAATAATAATAATAATAATAATAATAATAATAATAATAATAATAATAATAATAATAATAATAATAATAATAATAATAATAATAATAATAATAATAATAATAATAATAATAATAATAATAATAATAATAATAATAATAATAATAATAATAATAATAATAATAATAACAAGCTCATGTGCGTATCCCAAAGGGATACGCAGATGTTCTTGTTGGAGGTTTAGGTGGATGTTGATGTTGATACGGAGGCAGAAGTGAATTCTGAGGTGGATGTGGAGTTGGAGGTGGAGGTGGAGGTGGAGGTGGAGGTGGAGACCGAGGCAGAAATGAAGGCTGAGGTGGATGTTGAGGTTGAGGTGGAGGTGGAGGTGGAGGAGGGAAATGAAGGGAGGTGGAGGTGGAGGTGGAGGTGGAGGAGGAGGTGGAGGTGGAGGTTGAGACGGAGGCAGAATTGTATGCGAA
>SEYY01002616.1:0-5000 GCA_009176605.1 Armadillidium nasatum
GATAGTTCTTGGCCTGTTTTATTTTGTCTTATTCTACCTTATCTTATAGTCTACCATTTCGAAAGACCTTTAACTGAGAAACTGTAAATGTTCACAGAACTTTGAGAACTTAGTAGTTCTCTATGCCTCCCAAAATTCAGTTCCTCAATTTGTCATATGATAAAATTTTCCTCAAAACTATGTTTCCTCATCGAAAGAATATTCTAAAACATTTTTTTTGGCCCTTAAATTCTTGAAATTTCGCTTCCTTGTAATCTTTTTCGGAAAGTTTTGATGCCAAGTATTCTGTGTGTTATCTAGAACTTTTAACAGTCTTAGTTCCTTGTTCTGTATTAAGGTATCATTTTTCCTTCACGATGTATGCATCGCATGTATATAGAAAAGGATTAAATTCACAGTTTCTTTTAAAAGGATGTAGTCTAAGACATTTTACCTTATGTATATTTTCGATTTCACAAATTCATTAATTCAATTTCTTATTGCATTACAATTGTAAATGACTCTCCAATCTTATGCTTACTCTTCAGATGGTAGCTTTTGCGACTTGTCTATCTTCAAAGTTTCAATATTTATCTTTCCAACTTTCTGAACCCATATATATAAAATTTATACTTAATCTTTCATGTACTTCATATGTAAAGATTGAAACAAGCTCCTTTCTTACATTTTCCTCACTTCCCTATACATAAAACATTCAATATCACGTGTCTTCCAGTGACTTAACATTCTTCAGCTTTGACGAGTGTCATTTATTCACTAGAGATTTAAAAAGTTTTAAAATGTTGAGATATAAATCCTATCAGGATTATTGTTAATATCGTTAGACACTCTTTTGCTAAGTCTCTATGCTGATAATGGATAAACTTTTAAAAAATGAAGATAATTTTGATCAACACATACAAAAAATTAAAATTCAAATAAAAATAAAAAAATTGACTGAATCGTGTAGCTTGACATGCTTTTTTTCTATTTTTTTTATGAGTCTAAAGCTATAACCTAATTTATTAAATTAAAGACCGGTCAAAATCTAGCAAATAAAGAAATCTTCTACAACAAAATTTTTTAAAAAAATATATAAAACCTACATCATAACTTGGAACCTCGTGACAAGGTCTACAAATATTTTTATGGAAAATATGCGCCTTTTTCATCAGAAGAAGAAATAGGAGTTCTTCTTTATATTTCGGAGGGACTTCATTTTCTTCTAATTCAAATACAGGTAATACAAACACACGTTTATTTGTGGTATTTGAAACATCTCTCCTTTCTAGAAGTTTGAGAAATTCTGCAAAACAAATTTTAACCATAATATTATTGGTAATTATATTATTATATATTAACCATAATATTATTGGTAGTTATATTGGTAATTCAAAATGCTATTTAATTGTCTATTTTTCATAATTCTCTAATATTAAAATTATCTGATCGATATCTATTCAATTCATTTAGCTTCTTATTAATTAATATTATCCTATACTACATAATGTATTTGAAAGTGATGCAGAATGGAAATAATTATATATATATATATATATATATATATATATATATATATATATATATATATATATATATATATATATATATATATATATATATATATATATATATATATATATATATATATATATATATATATATATATATATATATATATATATATATATATATATATATATATATATATATATATATATATATATATATATATATATATATATATATATATATATATATATATATATATATTAGTGATGGATGCGGATGTTGATATTTTCCAATTTTGCGGATGCGGATGCGGATGCGGATGTTGAATTTTGGAGAAGTGCGGATGCGGATGCGGATGCGGATGTTGAATTTTCGAAAGTGCGGATGCGGATGCGGATGCGGATGTTGAATTTTCGAAAGTGCGGATGCGGATGCGGATGCGGATGTTGAATTTTCGAAAAGTTCGGATGCGGATGCGGATGCGGATGTTAATTTTTATGAGGATGCGGATGCGGATGCGGATGTTAATTTTGATGAGGATGCGGATGCGGATGCGGATGTTAATTATATATATATATATATATATATATATATATATATATATATATATATATATATATATATATATATATATATATATATATATATATATATATATATATATATATATATATATATATATATATATATATATATATATATATATATATATATATATATATATATATATATATATCACTATCACCTTTCAAACTTTCGTGAGGTGGTGCCCGCCACAATTACCTTACAAACATAACTATTCTTACCTTTCAACGCTTTCACCACCTCCCTCCATCTCTGTCTCCACAAATCTTCTACCCGCGTCTAAACTCAAATTCCTTCCATCAAAATCACTCTCACTCCATCCATCCATCCCCACTTCGGCCTTCCCCTCCCCCTACCCTTCCCCTATCTACATCGGATCTACGTACCTTGCCAATCATTCTGTTCTCTTTCATTCTTCACATATGTCCAAACCATTTTAGCATATCCTCCTCCTCTCTATCAATTACACTCTTCTTCCATTTACACATCTCCCTTATTCTTTCATTTCTAATCCTATCAATCCTTCTCAATTTATATATCAGCTCTCAAATCTTTCATCTCAAAGACATTGAAACTTTTTCTCGACCGAGCACTTATCGTCCATGTTTCACACACATACAATACAGAAGGTGAACACATACATTCAAACATTCTTATCTTTATTTCTTTCGAAATTTTTCCTTTCTTCCATTCACCTCCTCAAGTTTCCATTCTCACACTTCTACAAACCAATTCCTCCCTCCACATTTCCTCATCTCCACCTCCAATCCTCATAACTTTATTCTTCGCTGGATTGAATTTCTATCTCGTGTTTGCACATTTCCCTTCAAACTCTCTCACAAGTATTCTCATCTTTTCTCCAGATTCTGCCACCAACACATGCCGCATCATCTGCAAAAAGTAAAACATTCACTTCACATTCACCCTCCATATTTCTCAACGTAATACTCTTCCCTTCTCTCTCCATTTTTCTAAGTAAACCATTCATCAATAGATTAATAACATGGAGATATTACAAACTCCTGTCTCAATCCCACTCCTATGCTAAACCAATCCGATAGTTCTCTCTTCACCCCTCACTCTTGATCTACAATCAATTCGCATATATATATATATATATATATATATTATATATATATATATATATATATATATATATATATATATATATATATATATATATATATATATATATATATATATATATATATATATATATTATATATATATATGTATATATATATATATATATATAATATATATATATAGTGATGGATCGGATGTCATATTTTCTAATTTGCGGATGCGGATGCGGATGCGGATGTCGAATTTTGGAGAGGTGCGGATGCGGATGCGGATGCGGATGTGGATGCGAATGTTGAATTTCCAAAAGTGCGGATGCGGATGCGGATGCGGATGTTGAATTTCCGAAAATGCGGATGCGGATGCGGATGCGGATGTTGAATTTTCGAAAATGCGGATGCGGATGCGGATGTTGATTTTTGTGCGGATGTTCCGCATCCGCGCATGCGGATGCGGATGCGGATGCGAATGCCATTACTATATATATATATATATATATAAATATATACATATATTATAAATATAATTTCCAAATACCTGGAATTACATTAACTGAAGGATACAACTCGATATCTGATGGAAATACAAAATAAGTTGCTGCATTTTGCCATGCAATATTTCTTGCGATATTAATTGGAAAAAATATCCCGTTAAAGAAACGATATCCATTTGAAACATCTAAATCTTTCAGGTTTCTTGCGCAATTAACTTTATATTTTAAGAGTTCCTCAGAATTAAGAATCTTTATATATATATATATATATATATATATATATATATATATATATATATATATATATATATATATATATATATATATATATATATATATATATATATATATATATATATATATATATGTATATATATATATATATATATATATATATATATATATATATATATATATATATATATATATATATATATATATATATATATATATATATATATATATATATATATATATATATATATATATATATATATATATATATATATATATATATATATATATATATATATATATATATATATATATATATATATATATATATATAGTATATATATATATATATATATATATATATATATATATATATATATATATATATATATATATATATATATATATATATATATATATATATATATATATATATATATATATATATATATATATATATATATATATATATATATATTATATATATATATATATATATATATATATATATATATATATATATATATATATATATATATATATATATATATATATATATATATATAATATATATATATATATATATATATATATATATATATATATATATATATATATATATATATATATATATATACTGTATTAAGAAATGCACAAGATAATTTGAAAGTCATTGCAATTGAAATGCTAGTTTTTAAAATTAAGACAAGTGCGATACCGATAATTAATAAATATATATATATAATAATATATATATATATATATATATATATATATATATATATATATATATATATATATATATATATATATATATATATATATATATCTAACAAAAATAGTATCATTAATAAGGAAGAAATATAAACTTAAAAACTATATAGTTTTGTTGAAACATTCAATATCAGCCTTTTAGAGTGTAGCATTCGTTTATTAAAAGCAAAACGCTTGTTACTCAGGCTTTATAAATGCTAATACCTGTATTACAACGGGATTGTAAGGAATGGTGATTCAATTTTAAAAATAATCTCAAAATTTCTTTTTTGGCTGGTCTTGCTACGTTTTAAGCTCCTGCTCCTAATTTTTATAATTCCTCTTCCATGGCTCCGGATGA
>SEYY01002616.1:7500-12500 GCA_009176605.1 Armadillidium nasatum
ATATATATATATATATATATATATATATATATATATATATATATATATATATATATATATATATATATATATATATATATATATATATATATATATATATATATATATATATATATATATATATATATATATATATATATATATATATATATATATATATATATATATATATATATATATATATATATATATATATATATATATATATATTATATATATATATATATATATATATATATATATATATATATATATATATATATATATTATATATATATATGACATATATCCTCCACCTTCACCTTCGCATACACTTCTGCCTCCGTCTCAACATCAGCCTCCACCTCCTCATTCACCTCCACCTCCACCTCCTCATTCACCTCCACCTCCACCTCCACCTCTACCTCAACCTTCACTTCTGCCTCCGTCTTCACATCCACCTCCACCTCACGTCAACCTACGGATAAATTTCTCAATCAGTCTCCACCTCCACCTCAGCCTCCAATTCTGCATTCGTCTTCACCTACACCTCAACCTCAACGTTCGCCTAAAATTATGCATCTAATAACAAGAACATTTGCGTATCCCTTCGGGATACGTATATGAGCTTGTTATTATTACTATTTATTAATATTATTGCTATTTTTGAAATTATTATAATTATAATTATTATTATTATTATTATAATTATTATTATTATTATTATTATTATTATTATTATTATTATTATTATTATTATTATTATTATTATTATTATTATTATTATTGTTATTATATCATTATTATTTATTATTATTATATTTATTATTATATTATTATATATTATTATTATTATTTTATTATTATTATTATTATTATTATTATTATTATTATTTTTATTATTATTATTATTATTATTATTATTATTATTATTATTATTATTATTATTATTATTAGTATTATTATTATTATTACTATCCTTATCGCTGAACTATTATTTATTAGCTTACAATTATCTCAGTAATAAGATTGTTATAGTAATTTTCTTTTCTTTTTTATTCTTTTTCTTTTTTTTTTTTTTTTTTCATTAAATTAAGTTACAACCATAATGTATTATAAAATTAATTATGATAAAATACTTCAAAATTTGGAATATTAAATAATGTATGCTATTACGTAAATTTTTCATAGGCTCAAACGACGAATTCGTCTCCCCAGAAGCCCATTTCAGTTTAGTATCAAAACATGTAAAGTACACGATATTTCTATTTGTAAATTTGTAACTCAAAATATAAATAAAGAATAAGGATAAATATTTTATTATTATTATTATTATTATTATTATTATTATTATTATTATTATTATTATTATTATTATTTTATTATTATTATTATTATTATTATTATTATTATTATTATTATTATTATTATTATTATTATTATTATTATTATTATTATTATTATTATTATTATTATTATTATTATTATATTATATTATTATTAATTTTTTTTAAATTTTAAAAATAAAAAAAAAAAAAAAAAAAAAAAAAAAAAAAAAAAAAAAATAAAAATAAAATAATATAATATAATATAATATTTTATAAATACAATATGCTATTATAATATAATATAGCATATAAATATCAGTTAAAAACTAAGAACTCAATAATTTTATAAACTTTTTTTAAATTTTTAAATTAAACTTTAATAAATTTTTCAAGTGGTTTTTTTTTATCTTGTTAATTAAACTCGCAAATTATTCAAATTACAAAGTAAGTTATAATTAATAATTTAAAATAGTTTCTTAAAATTTAATAAGATAAACGTTACTATATATATATATATATATATATATATATATATATATATATATATATATATTATATATATATATATATATATATATATATATATATATATATATATATATATATATATATATATATATATATATATATAAACTATTATTCCAGTTAAAAAAAAAAAAAAAATTTGTGATTTTTTTTAAATTATTTTAAAGAAAAACTTTTGTGGGAAAAGTAAAAATAATATAAATATAATTGATATAATAAAGGAGAAAGAAATAGAAATGCTTCAAAAGTTTAAGTAATTAAAAAATATAATTAATTTTATAGTGCGAAATTTAAATCATTTTATGTATATTTGTAGTTTACCAAGGAAAATCACATACAAATTTTGTCACCTAAATGTTTCACACATTAAGAAAACAAAAAGTTTAATAACATGTTTAAATATAAGTCAAGCAACCAACTTCCCAAATCTTTGCATGAATATATATGAAATTTATATAAAGAAGTGTTCCCATGGAAGTCGGCACATATATAAAGTCACATTCGAAATACTATCAAAAATAGTCGAGAAAATGATTCCATCTCAGCAGTCAACGGCCACAAGATTAGCTCAGCATTCTTCTCGTACAAAGGTTTATCAGCTCTCTAAATAATCGCAGTCACTATACTCTGAAACTTAGAGTGAAACTGAAGCATCCTTTTAACTGCTGACTCTGACATTTATCACACAGGCTCTCGCTATAGAAGACATGTCGTTGTTTCCGGTGCAAAGATGGTCAATACTATTTATAAATTTTAAAAAATATTGAAATTGAAACCTATTTTCATTCACCAATGGTAGTAAAACTAGAAAAATAAATTTATCAATTTATAGTGATGAGTAATTCAAAAAGAAAGGGCATGCCACAGCTGCTATAAATAATAAAATATGACTCACCTGCCATCTTGTTGCTATCTCAGCTAAATTGTGAAGATAACCGAGTTCTCCTAAAGTTGTATACGTTATCGTGGCATTACAAAGAAATGTTTCTGATGCTTTTATATAGTTCTGAAGAACCCAATAATTACTGTGCTGTACAAATTTAGTTTCTAACTTTTTAGTTGAACAGTTATTAAAATCGGGAAACATTTTTTCCTTATGAGACAAAATTTTCTGGTTTTCAGCTTTTGAATAATTCTCTTTTTTTTCGTTTTCTGCTGATTGATTCCTTTCTTTAAACATCATTGTTTTATTAAATTTGAATTTCGTTTTCTGCTGATTGATTCCTTTCTTCAAACATCATTGTTTTATTAAATAGAATTTCGTTTTCTGCTGATTGATTTCTTTCTTTAAACATCATTGTTTTATTAAATTGAATTTCATTTTTTGCTGATTGATTTCTTTCTTCAAACATCATTGTTTTATTAAAAAGAAATTCGTTTACTGCTGATTGATTTCTTACTTCAAACATCATTGTTTTATTAAATTGAATTTCGTTTTCTGCTGATTGATTTCTTTCTTCAAACGTCATTGTTTTATTAAATTTAATTTCGTTTTCTGCTGATTGATTTCTTTCTTCAAACATCATTGTTTTATTAAATTTAATTTCGTTTTCTGCTGATTGATTTCTTTCTTCAAACATCTTTGTTTTATTAAATTTAATTTCATTTTCTGCTGATTGAATTCTTTCCTCAATTTCCCCAAACATCATTATTTCATTAAATTGAAATTCATAGAGAAATATGAAGCATATAATTACAAGTAATGAATATAAAACTAAACTTGAAATGCTTTTTAAAGATTTCCGCATGTTCCCTTTATATATATATATATATATATATATATATATATATATATATATATATATATATATATATATATATAATATATATATATATATATATATATATATATATATATATATATATATATATATATATATATATATATATATATATATATATATATATATATATATATATATATATATATATATATATATATATATATATATATATATATATATATATATATATATATATATATATATATATAATATATATAATCTGCTATAACCTCTCACAGATTATTTCTATATAGAAAATAATGTCTGCTATTGGACTTGAACCAACAACCTTTCAGATGGTAAGTATAGCGCGCTGACCACTATGCTACGGCAGTACAAAAAGAAAACCACATTGGAACTTGTTCATGATCTTCAGTCATGACGTTAAGCCCAAAGGACTCACCCGACTGCAGCTCGAGCAAAGGGCAACGAAGTTAAAGGTCGAATCCATCACTCGCAGACAGTTATATACAAAATTTTAAAGTATGTGATGGATTCGACCTTTCACCTCGTTGCCCTTTGCTTGAGTTGCAGTCGGGTGAGTCCTTTAGGCTTGACGTCATGACTGTAAATCATGAGCAAGTTACAAAGCGATTTCCTTTTTTTGTACTGCCGTAGCATAGTTGCCATCGCGCTAGACTTACCATCTTAAAAGTTGTTAGTTCGAGTCCAATAGCAGACATTAATTTGGCTATATATATATATATATATATATATATATATATATATATATATATATATATATATATATATATATATATATATATATATATATATATATATATATATATATATATATATATATATATATATATATATATATATATATATATATATATATATAGGCCAGACTCCAGATTAGACATGACTTTTTTAAAAAAAAACGAAACGTTGTGAAAAATAAATTACATTTTTAGAATCCTTGTCGAATTTCAGGTAGGAAAAATTGGGAAATAAAAAAAAATTCCTTATAATAATAAAGTTTATATAAGTAAAGTTTACTTATTTTTATATCTGTGGAGAGGCATCGTACGCCTGGCAAGGTACGTTTTTTTTCAATTTTCTGAAATTGGAAAAAATGGAAAATACCCCCAAATCGTCTACAGAAAAAGTAGTCTACAGTATCATCATCACTCACGGGTCGGGGGTACGGGGGGCAGAGCCTCCCGTAGACATACGATCATCAAAACACCAAATTTAAGTTTGTTACGTCATCAGTTGTCGTAAAAAATCATTTTTTATTAATTTTTTTATTTATTTTTTTGCAAATATTTTACACTTTTCCTAACTAAAATTCGACAAGGATTCTAAAAATGTAATTTATTTTTCACTACGTTTCGTAGTTTTTTTTTTAAAAAGTCATGTCTAATCTGGAGTCTGACCT
>SEYY01002616.1:15000-20000 GCA_009176605.1 Armadillidium nasatum
ATGTTAAATACAGTATTTGGGGTTATTATTGTTTCTATCACATAGCTCTTTTTGTAAAAGAGTTTATGGTTTTTCGTCAGCTTCTTCATCATTGTCACTGATCCTTTCTAAACAGTTTTTAGGCAAAGAACTATTGAATCATCTTATACTTCTGTTATTAAAAAAATACTCCTCCTTTGAACCTTCAAGTTGCATCCTCCTCTATTGAGAAGGTTTGCGGTAATTTATATATGCTATTATCTCTATTCTTTCTAGATCAGATCCCAGATTTAAATGCTATGCTGTTCTTTTTATACCATAATTATAAAGTTTGGAATATATATTTTTTCATTTTTTCTAATTTCCTTACTTCGCGTACTTTTAAATCGTGCTTTAATTTTTTTAAAAACTTTTTCTTCATTCCATTCCAATTGGATTTTTTATTTTTAAAAGAATTCTAAAAAAATTTTTTGGGAATTAATCATAATTCCAAACTTTTTTTTCCTTTTCCCATTACCGAAATTTATTCTTTCTTCTTCAAAAATATGAATAACTATTTTATCCCAAAACTCTCTTTAATAGCTAATTAAAGGTTATAAATATTATTTAATAATTTCTTGTAAGTCAATTTTCTTTTTATTTACAAATTACAAATTAATATTTTTTTGTTTCGACTAATGAGACCATCAGTTGTTAAAACAAAAAGATGAAACTATAAATATTTTTGATATAGTTTTATATAAAGATATTGCAAATATACGTGTATCCTAATGATTATTAGTAATATAATTAGTTTTTTATTTGTATTAAGTATTATTTCTGAGACAACCAGCCTATATAAATTTTAAAATAAATAAATGTTTAAGAATTAGTTTTACAATTAAATAAATAAAAAAAAAATTTTTTTTTTTTTTTTTTTTTTTTTTTTTTTTTTTTTTTTTTTTTTTTTTTTTAAATAATCATCAAATATATGATATATCAACTGATAATTTTCTCATTATCATTTGGAAAAGAATTTTTCTTCAAAACACAAACGTAATTCAAAAAGAAAGGGCATACCACTGCTACTATAAATAATAAAATATAACTCACCTGCCATCTTGTTGCTATCTCAGCTAAATTATGAAGATAACCGAGTTCTCCTAAAGTTGTATACGTTATCGTGGCATTACAAAGAAATGTTTCTGATGCTTTTATATAATTCTGGAGAACCCAATAATTACTGTGCTGTACAAATTTAGTTTCTAACTTTTTAGTTGAACAGTTATTAAAATCGGGAAACATTTTTTCCTTATGAGACAAAATTTTCGGGTTTTCAGCTTTTGAGTAATTCTCTTTTTTTTCGTTTTCTGCTGATTGATTCCTTTCTTCTAACATCATTGTTTTATTAAATCGAAATTCATAGAGAAATATGAAACAAATAATTACAAGTAATATATATAAAACTAAACTTCTCATGATTTTTAAGGATTTCTGCATGTTCCCTTTATATAATATATATATATATATATAATATATATATATATATATATATATATATATATATATATATATATATATATATATATATATATATATATATATATATATATATATATACAATTTTAAAGTCTGCTCTAACCTCTCTAGTCGCTCAACTATATAGCAAAAAATGTCTGCTATTGGACTCGAACTAACAGCCTTTAAGATGGTAAGTCTAGCGCGTTGAACCACTATGATACGGCAATACAAAAAGGAAATCGCATTGGAACTTGCTCATTGATCTTTAGTCATGACGTCAAGCCCAAAGGATCCCCTCCGACTGCAACTCGAGCAAAGCACAACGAGGTCAAATGTCGAATCCATCACTGGCAGACAGTTATATACAAGATTTTAAAGTCTGTGATGTATTCGACCTTTGACCTCGTTACCCTTTGCTCGAGTTGCAGCCGGATGACTCCATTGGGCTTGACGTCATGACTGTAAATCATGAGCAAGTTCCAATGCGATTTCCTTTTAGTAGCGCGCTAGACTTACCATCTTAAAGGTTGTTGGCTCGAGTCCAATAACAGATTTTATTTATATATTATATATATATATATATATATATATATATATATATATATATATATATATATATATATATATATATATATATATATATATATATATATATATATATATATATATAATATGCATTAAATTCTAGTTTAATGAAAACTATTTTTTATTTTTTATTTGTTCAAATGTTTAAACGTGTTTCTTTTTAATTTAAAAAAATTTCGATCTTTTTTAAATGAAAAAATAGGTTTCATTGAAACTAGAATTGAATGGGAATTATTAAAGAACAACTTTTCTAAAATTGAAAAAGAAGAGCAACTTTTCTAATATATATATATATATATATATATATATATATATATATATATATATATATATATATATATATATATATATATATATATATATATATATATATATATATATATATATATATATATATATATATATATATATATATATATATATATATATATATATATATATATATATATATATATATATATATATATATATATATATATATATATATATATATATATATATATATATATATATATATATATATATAATATATATATATATATATATTTTAGACGAATATTAAAATCTAAGTACGATTTAAATGGGGTTTTATAGATATAAGAAGAAACTTAAAATTTGAAGGTTTTATTTACAAATATTCAGATATCGATGTAAACTTTGTTCAAGCTCAAGTATAAATTAATTTCACCTTCCAAATGTGAAGCACTTAAAGCACAGTACGGAGACTTGAAAACTAGAAATTCCAAAAGAAAAAAGATTGCACAAATTGGCTTTTGGATTCCTGAAAATATTTGAAAAAGGAAATAGGAATACTTATAGATTGCATATAAATATTCGTATTTATCACAAATTAATATTTCTAACCTTTTCTGACCCCTTACTTCAGGTAAGGTGTCATCTGTTCTGTCTACTTTTCTCCTAACTCTACAGACTATCCAAAATTCTTCGACTATCTTAACTCCAAAATAGAACACATTCTTTCTTCTTCTCCTTTCTCTGAAATCATCATATTAGGTGATTTCAATGTTCACCACCGCCAATGGCTTTCATCTAGTTCTCACGATAGAGCTGGTGAACTCGCATTCCAATTTTCTATCCAGAACAAACTTGAGCAGTTGGTGCATCTCCCTACCCATATATCTGATCGCCTTGGTGATGAACCCAGCATACTTGATCTTTTCCTAACTTTTAATCCTTCTCCTTACACTGTTATACTCTTTCCTCCTCTGGGTTCCTCCGATCACTTTCTTATCTCTGTATCCTCTTCTATCTCTTCAAGTCTTCCGCAGAAAAGACCCCCTTCTATTGAAAGGAAACGTTTGTGGCATTTTTGTTCCGCAAGCTTGTCGGACTTGCGGTCGTACTTCTTTGATTTCCCATGGAATGATTATTTGCTTCCGTGGGAGGGGTCCCTCGGAGTGTGCAGAACGCATTACCGAGGTGATTCTCTCTGGCTTGGAGGCGTACATTCCATTTTCTTTCCCTTTCCACTAAACCAAATAAACCTTGGTTTAACTCTACTCATTCTCACGCTATCCGCCGCAGGGAAGTTGCCTTCAGGGATTACCGTCGTCTTCAAACTCCAGAAACTCACGCTACTTATATTTCATCCCGGAATCGTGCAAAATCTATCCTTCGTAACACTAAAAACTCCTTTCTCCGTAAAAAATGCAATAATCTTTCTGGTTCCTCTTCTTCACGTTCTTTCTGGCATTTTGCAAAAATGTCAACTCTAACTTTGCTTCTTCCTCTTTCCCTCCTTTAATATCTTCCGACGGCACAACTGCTGTTTTACCTTCTTCTAAAGCTGAACTCTTTGCTCAAACTTTTGCCTCTAATTCAACCTTAGACGATTCCGGAGCAATTCCTCCTCCTTCAACCCCCTCTAAATCAATTATGCCTAAAATTAGAATTTCTTCTAAAGATGTCATTTCTGCTCTCTCTGAGCTTAATACTAAGAAGGCGTACGGTCCCGATGGTATTCCTCCTGTGGTTCTCAAAACTTGTGCTTCCGAGCTTGCACCGTGCCTCGGTAAACTATTTTGTCTTTGTCTCTCTATTTGAACCTTCCCTTCTTGCTGGAAACGTGGGATCATTCAGCCTGTGCCGAAGAAGGGGGACCCCTCTCAACCCTCTAACTATAGTCCCATTTCTTTAACCTCCGTTCTTTCTAAAGTTTTCGAATCTATTCTTAACAGGAAGATTTGGAAACATCTCAATTCTTCTAATCTTATCTCTGATCGCCAGTATGGCTTCGTAAGAAACGCTCTACTGGTGATCTCCTTTCCCTTCTCTCTGACTCTTGGTCCTCCGCTCTTCGGCATTTCGGTGAATCTTTTGCTGTTGCGATAGACATATCGAAAGCTTTCGATAGAATCTGACACAAAGCTTTGATTTCCAAACTTCCCTCTTTCGGAATCTATCTTTCTCTCTGTGACCTTCTCTCTGATTTCCTTTCCGGTCGTTCTATAGCAGCAGTTGTAGACGGCCATCGCTCTTCCTTTAAATTTATTAATAGTGGTGTTCCTCAAGGATCTGTCCTATCCCCAACACTTTTTCTACTTTCATTAATGACCTTCTCTCTGTTATCTTCATCTCCTATCCACTCCTATGCTGTTGACTCCACCCTTCATTGCTCTTTTCAATTTGAAAGGGGCCCCTCCCAACAACAGTTACTAGACGCAAGGAGGGTTGCCTTGGAGCAACTGACCTCTGATCTATCTCGTATTTCAAATTGGGGCAGAGAGAACATGGTTGTTTTCAATGCCAGCAAAACTCAAATCCTCAATCTCTCTGCTGACAAAATTTTCCACACAACTATGATATCTTCTTCGAAAACACTCAACTCAGACCTTCATCTGTTCTTTAATATTCTTGGTGTTTCCTTTTCTCGTGATCTTTCTTGGAAAGATCACATTACCTCTCTTTCTAAACAA
>SEYY01002616.1:22500-30000 GCA_009176605.1 Armadillidium nasatum
CGAACTTATGCTGACGACTGTACAATATAAATGTAAGCAATAATATTCCTAATAATTATTTGTATACACATATATTTATAATTTCTTTTAATAAAAGGCTTTCGAAATTATGTATAATATTATATATTTATTTTGACAATTAATGTTTTGGTGTTACTAACAAAAAATATCCATTTGGAGTATGTAAACCAAAAGAACAATTTTTATCTTAAATAAACTTCTTTTGTTTATAGCCTTTTCATTCACTTAGGAAGAGAGCTTTGAGATTAGAAGAGAGAAAATATACTTGTAATGGAATGTAATGACAATGAAGAAAAGTTAAAGAGTAAAATTAATATAGTTAGGCCGTTTTCTATCAGACGTCATGTAAATTAAAAACAAAACAAAAAAAACAACAACATACACTGAAATCCAGTGGCGATAGAGAAACCAAAAAAGCCTTCAAAATTAAAGTATGATATGCTAGAATCAAATAGTTTAAAGTACCAAAGAAAGTAGCTAAAATGAAAAGAAAAAAAACTATATGCCAATATAGTACAAAAAAGAAGAGCATTGCGTTTAAATCAGGGACCTGAAATCTAGAAAGAATAGGAATGATTCTTCAAAGGAGTCTCAAATTTCCTCAAAGAAGGAGGTTTGTAATTACTGAGTTTAGAATGAGAATTTCCTTTTTAATAGCTGAGAAATGTTGATTCATGACTAGGTAGCAGTAAAAAGATTTTTAAAGAGTCTATGAACGTGGCAAGAGCGGACTATAAATATTGTGTCACTGGAACAATCCCATATACATGAATATTAATTTTATGCACAGAAGAAACAGAAGAACATTTCTTATGCTGAACAAGTAGCAGCCTTAGAGGTGTGATATGATCTTAAAGCCTTCACAAAATATTGGATCTCAGAACATTGTGTAGTCAAAGAAATAAGAAAAGATCAAGAGAAACTTCAACTCCTAAGAGCATAAGGACTGAACTACAGAAGGGTTTTTAAAGATTGAATAGAACGTCACCCTCCCTACTCTAATGTACAAATTTGGGAAAACATTTCTAAACCTTAAAGTGTCTATGAACATTCATGGACAATTGAAGATGGATAAGGAAACACATTGTTTAATATATGATTCTCTTTCTATTTATCACCTTTGTTCTTTTCTATACCATTTTCTTCACTTTTTAACAGTATCACAACTGTATTTTTACCTTTTACCTATTGCACATAAACTCTGAACCAATAGTTAAAAATGATTGACTGTTTAAAATATATATTTTTCAGCCTTATTTAGATGCACGGATAAGTTAATAACCTCTATAGCATTTAATATGAAAAAATTAATGGAAATGGAATCAGTAATATAAGAAAAGAAATGTGATCAGTTAATTCATAGAAAATTATTAATAAACGATGAAAAAGGATTAGAAGGTTGTAGGGGACTATCTCTAAAACAACTACTGAGATTTGAAAGATTAGAGAAGCTGTCTACAATACTCGTAGCTGTGATATGGAGTGACCGGATAGGAATTCAGAAATAAAGTTAAAGATGTAAGTACTTATTCGAGACTAAGTTATTAATGAATAAAATAAAAATATTAGAGAATGGTAAGGAACTATTTGAGACACAACTACTGAGAGATTTAAAAGATAAGAAAAGCCTTCTGTATTAACTGCGCTATTGAGGGACCGGAGTGGAGTTTGGAAGTGAGTTTATAGATGCAAATATTTATTTAAGACTAAGATATTAACGAACAATATAAAAAGATTTGCATTTAGAAAAAGATGAGAGATTTAAAAGATTGGAGAAGACGTCTACAAAAATTATGCCATTGAGTAACCGGAATGGAATTCTGTAATAAGGTTAATAAAAAGAATGAATGGAAGATTTTATTTATCTTATATTAAGCCATATAACAGTCTTTATTCTTGCCATAAAATCTATCACATTCTTTCTTTATTTCAGCTGTCCTCAGTATAAACTGCTTTCTCTCAATTTCTTTGTCATGAAAATCTTTGTGCGTTAACTCTGGTTCGTGAACGATAAAAGCATTGTCCAAAACGTGGTATTCATAATCCAGCAAACACATGATGTAGTTCTGCAAAAAAAAAAAATATATATATATATATATATATATATATATATATATATATATATATATATATATATATATATATATATATATATATATATATATATATATATATATATATATATATATATATATATATATATATATATATATATATATATATATATATATATATATATATATATATATATATATATATATATATATATATATATATATATATATATATATATATATATATATATATATATATATATATATATATATATATATATATATATATATATATATATATATATATATATATATATATATATATATATATATATATATATATATATATATATATATATATATATATATATATATATATATATATATATATATATATATATATATATATATATATATATATATATATATATATATATATATATATATATATATATATATATATATATATATATATATATATATATATATATATATATATATATATATATATATATATATATATATATATATATATATATATATATATATATATATATATATATATATACCTCTGGTGGGCAAAGGCCAGAGGCCTACTAATGTTCCACCAGAGTTAGTGGGAAAGACGGAAACCTGGTTTATTAAAGGCTGACGTGACCCGATACACGAACGTTTGAAAATGTGTAAGTCATAGGAAGTTGGAAAAATAGAAGAAGGGAGTGTGTTACAGACTTTACCAGTGGAGTAAATATATTATATATATATATATATATATATATATATATATATATATATATATATATATATATATATATATATATATATATATATATATATATATATATATATATATATATATATATATATATATATATTATATATATATATATATATATATATATATATATATATATATATATATATATATATATATATATATATATATATATATATATATATACAAGGCCGTATCCAGGGGGGGGTTCTGGGGGTTCTAACCCCCCCCCCCCCGAAATTTCTAGATGACTTGACCTGCCAACTTGAGAGCAAGTTTATAAGTCACAAAACTATCCTTTAAAAACCTTAGCAAGTTAATACCATCAGAGGCCGTAAAAAAACTTCATGGATATTAAAAATGAATACAATCAATATTGTCATTTGATTTCTGACAAGGAAACTATTAACGCTGAGTTTATCTTATGGAGAAAAAAATGGGAAAATCATGATATTAAAGATCTTCCTTCAAATGTCATCATCGATGCTTTAAATAATTGTAATTGTGTACTTTTCCCGAATATTTTTGAATTACTGAAGGTTTTTGCGTCAATTCCAGTAACAACATGCACTCCAGAAAGGACTTTTTCAACAATTAAAAGATTAAAAAATTATTTAAGAAATTCTACAGGACAGGAAAGATTAGTAGGACTTGCCCTTATGAGCATTCACCGAAGTTGCAAAGTCAACACGGAAGAGGTTATAGATGAATTTTCATCTAAAAAAGCTAGAAGATTAAAATTATTGTTATAAAGCGTTCTTCAATATTTTGTTAGTGGTGAGTACTATATATATATATATATATATATATATATATATATATATATATATATATATATATATATATATATATATATATATATATATATATATATATATATATATATATATATATATATATATATATATATATATATATATATATATATATATATATATATATATATATATATATATATATATATATATATATATATATATATATATATATATATATATATATATATATATATATATATATATATATATATATATATATATATATATATATATATATATATATATATATATATATATATATATATATATATATATATATATATATATATATATATATATATATATATATATATATATATATATATATATATATATATATATATATATATATATATATATATATATATATATATATATTATATATATATATATATATATATATATATATATATATATATATATATATATATATATATATATATATATATATATATATATATATATATATATATATATATATATATATATATATATATATATACAAGGCGTAAAAATCCTTGGTAATTTTTTAGTTAGAAGTTAGTGACTTCAACATTTGAGAGTATTTAAGGCATAGCTAGGATTCTAGTAGCCTTCTTATGCATTATAATTCTTTATAATCATTTTATTTATATCATTCTTGTATGGAGAAGACCAGCGGAACAATTTTTACTTCTTAATTAAAGAGTTATTTTAACAAATGATCCAAAAGGAATTGGGGGGTCAAATAATAACAGTTTTCTGTTCCTCAAATACTTTTGTTATGGCGAGGTCAGAAGGAATTACATTACATTTTTTCCGCTTCTAAGCTTCTTTGGGGAATTTTAAGAGCATTTTGGAGTTACCTACAGGGTTTTAATTTCTTTATCAGTTGAAGAAGTTTTTTTTTGTGCAGTGTAAATATACTTTACTACATGAAAGATCCAATGTACTTTCGAAAATTTCAAGATCCTGTCTTTAGAGTTTCATCAGTAGTTTTTCGTTTTACAGTACAGATTTATTAATTAACAAACACAACCTCAAATTAGAAAGAAATTATTTTTTTTCACAAAGTTGTATATAGCTTCTCAGAGCAGAGTAAATAACGTAAAATAACATTTATGTACCTAGTTTAATTAAAATTGTTTAATTTGTTCACCAAATTCGGTGTCGGAGCTTCGAATACATATATTTATTGAATTCATTTACCAAAGTAAATTTCTTTGAACTTTTTTTTCGAATGGAGATAGGGACAAAAAACTTTTTAGATAAATTTACCGATGCTTGGTGATAAACATATGCAACTTTTCATCCATTTTGTGTTTTTCTACTTTGTAAGCTAACATTTAAGATTTGCTTATCTAGTTTATATGGTCAAAGACTTCCTTGTGTGGATTTCAATCATGTAATGCCATCAGGTTGGATTTGATTTCTTCTGAATTAGGTAAATCCAATTTTCGCTGCCCCGTTCATTTGAAAATTTGGAAATAAATTATTTTTTTCAAATATCAAATCATAATAACTTTTCTTTTTTAAGAGATAGATATCAAAAATGTTTGCTGATAGATCTTCAGATATACTTCTCCTCTAGAGCTCCTGAAAATTTGGCAAACTTCGGTTAATTAAGATACTAAAAAAGTTATCAGAAAAAAGTGTGGTAGTCAAGTGTACGGACTTTACATCTATAAGGGCTACCAAATGATTGAAGTAAGATTCTTGTGTTATGTAATATGCTGCATCATTTCCAAATTTTTGTACAATTTCGGTAACTTAATAGATTCAGAGATACATTCCACTTAACTTTTATATGAATAACTTTATTTTTCACTTGCGTGAAAATCCTCAAAAACTTTAAATGAAACGTGTAGCTAAAGATTCATCAGAAAATTATTTTTTCAAATTTCAAAACGTCACATTTTTTCAGGGATGGATACCAAAAATATTCGTCAACAACTCTTTAGCTGAATTCCTGCTCTAGAGTATCTGAAAATTTGGTAAATTTTGGTTAAGAAACAAAAAAGTTTTAAGAAAAAGAATGAGATATACTTTTAGGCCATCTTGGCTCCTTCAGTTTTTTTTTTATAATTATTTACTCATTTGACCGAACTAATCCAAAAATATTCTTCCAATCAATAAAATAATATTTATTCCTAACAAAGACATAAATGAATTAATAAGACTATGCCGTACACCGTGGAATAACGGTAGATTGATTGATTCACTTGCCTGAGGGCAAGATTAATAAGATTATGTCGTACACCGGTAACGGTAGATTAGCTGATTCCTCACACCGGCTGACCTCACATGTGTCTTAGGTAGAATCTACCTAGAAAAGTTCCTCTCCAAAAATAGGACAATGCCCGTGAAATGCAAACTTTATATAAAAAAAAAAAAAAAAAAAAAAATTGATGCTAACAATAAACATTTATTCCTTGGCAAAAATCTTTTTTGAAATTTTATACCTGAACCATTTTGTCTCCTTTTCCTTCGGACATGAACCGTTCATCGAAAAGAAGTTCTTTTGTTGTTGTTGTTGTTATAAAAAAGGGTTCCCACACTTTCCATACTTGTGTTTCTCTTTTGCCAATTGTATGAACGGATAAGCCAGGCTTTATATCTTTCTGCAACCATTTCTATAATATATATATATATATATATATATATATATATATATATATATATATATATATATATATATATATATATATATATATATATATATATATATATATATATATATATATATATATATATATATATATATATATATATATATATATATATATATATATATATATATATATATATATATATATATATATATATATATATATATATATATATATATATATATATATATATATATATATATATATATATATATATATATATATATATATATATATATATATATATATATATGTATATATATATATATATATATATATATATATATATATATATATATATATATATATATATATATATATATATATATATATATATATATATATATATATATATATATATATATATATATATATATATATATATATATATATATATATATATATATATATATATATATATATATATATATATATATATATATATATATATATATATATATATATATATATATATATATATATATATATATATATATATATATATATATATATATATATATATATATATATATATATTTCATACGAATTGCTGGTCACATGATAAACAACACAAAGAGAAAAAAAAAAAAAAAAAAAAAAAAAAAGTGACCTCTCATCAACTCCATTAATTTTCTTATTAAGATAATCTGATGAAATTAAATTTTTAAGAGACTTATTAAATTAATTTCTCACTGACTCTGTCCTCTGTTATTTTGGTGAAAGTTTTGACTTGGCGCTGGACGTAACGAAACCTTTTGTATTCAGATTTCACACATTCGTTATCTTTCCTTTCTCTGAAATCTTTTTATTTGATTTCATTAACAGTGATTTAATCCCAGTATGATTCATCATCATCATCATCACCGTCCAAACCGGTAAGCTGTCGCCTGTCGGGTGCTACTCCTCCAAAATCTCTTTGATTGTCCAAGGTGTAGCACTGGTTTCTTGAGCGGTGTGTCTTTTTAAGTAGCCGGCTTGCTAGTATGATTATTATTATAAATCTATTACTAGTGATGTTCCGAAGAGTTTTCTCCTTTCAGTCTGATAATTATTGGCCTATTTTATCTTGTCTTATTTTACCTCAACTTATTAGACTTACCATTCCGAAAGACTTCCAATTTATCGAAGAATGTTAATTTATACGTGTGGTCATGGAGAAACTGTATATATTCACAGAACTTTGA
>SEYY01002616.1:32500-38463 GCA_009176605.1 Armadillidium nasatum
ATATATATATATATATATATATATATATATATATATATATATATATATATATATATATATACATATATATATATATATATATATATATATATATATATATATATATATATATATATATATATATATATATATATATATATATATATATATATATATATATATATATATATATATATATATATATATATATATATATATATATATATATATATATATATATATATATATATATATATATATATATATATATATATATATATATATATATATATATATATATATATATATATATATATATATATATATATATATATATATATATATATATATATATATATATATATATATATATATATATATATATATATATATATATATATACATTATCGAATGGAGAAAAAGTATGGTAGAATGAAATTATTACATGAATTCCCTCACAAAGGATGGACTTTAGGGGGTTTATACACTGCTAAAGAAAATTGATGAAACTGCAAGCATTAAACGGGACGCCCGATTCCTGCTTTTCGTTAAATGCTTGCAGGTTCATCAATTTTCTTTAGCAGTGTCTCTAAACCCACTAAAGTCCATCCTTTGTGAGGGAATTCATGCAATAATTTCATTCTGCCATACTTTTTCTCATTTCGATAATGTTTTAATAAGAATTTTATCTTCTTCGGTAAAAGCCATTATCTCAAGGATATAAATTTCTGAAATAAAACAGTGGAAATTGAGCTTTTTAAATAGCTTGAAAAAAAAATTCTTCAAAAATCAACAAATAAAGGTAGAATTTTTAAAACTTTCACAAACATAAATAAACCATCAATTATGCTCTTATCTAATTTTGAACAATCTACGTTGGATAATTATTTAGTTATTGAGAATTTTAAATTTTAAAATGATTGTTTTATTTTGGACTACCTTATATATATATATATATATATATATATATATATATATATATAATATATATATATATATATATATATATATATATATATATATATATATATATATATATATATATATATATATATATGTGTGTGTGTGTGTGTGTGTGTAGGTATAGATGCCTTGAGCTGATGCCAGGCTTGTCATCCGAACTTTGAGCGCAAGTGTCTAATAATTAGTAGGTACTATTATTATTATTATTATTATTATTATTATTATTATTATTATTATTATTATTATTATTATTATTATTATTATTATTTTTTTTTATTCTTCTTCTTATTATTACTATTTTTTTTTTATTATTATTATTATTATTATTATTATTATTATTATTATTATTATTATTATTATTATTATATATTATTATTATTATTATTTCACAAAAATAATTTGATGAATATTGTGGTTTAAAAACCTCCATCTGCAAGGTTCGGACACTGAACTGATACCTATCTACTTTTGGATGTGTAACTCTCTCTCTCTCTCTCTCTCTCTCTCTCTCTCTCTCTCTCTCTCTCTCTCTCTCTCTCTCTCTCTCTCTCTCTCTCTCTCTCTCTCTCTCTCTCTCTCTCTCTCTCTCTCTTTTGTTTTTTTTTTTTTAACTCTCTGTGATCAGGTACCATTCTTGTTCACTGGATCATCCCGTCTCAATGGAGAACTTTAAAGTAATTTCTTCGGCCTCTTCAGAATTGACTAAGAAAGTGTTGGACTCCTTTTATACAAAGAACTAATCTCCATTTTTTAAATATATATATATATATATATATATATATATATATATATATATATATATATATATATATATATATATATATATATATATATATATATATATATATATATATATATATATATATATATATATATATATATATATATATATATATATATATATATATTATAAATATATATATCCCGTATATCTGTACCTTTTGAGGGAAATGACCAAAATTAAAGAAAATATGAAATGTGACAAATTTTTTGACATCTTTCGAAGCACATTCTCTAAGATGGAAGATGACGTCGAGGGTTTTCTCAAATGTTTCTCCTGGGGCAAGAATAGCTGCGCTTACGGGACCCTTCAAAGGAAAAAGATACAAGTCGTATAATGTTAGGTGAATAGCAACTTAATAACATATGTTATTATTATTATTATTATTATTATTATTATTATTATTATTATTATTATTATTATTATTATTATTATTATTATTATATGCATCAACCTCTTTCTGAAATTACGGAAAATTGAAGATGATATTTAAATAAATATAATATAATATAAAATAATTATAATATAATATAATATAATATTATATAAACAATATGATATTATAATATAATATAGCATATAAATATCAGTTGAAAAACTAAGAACTAAAAATTTTATAAACTTTTTTAAATTTTTCGTTTTTATTTTTTTCTTTTTTTTTTTATCTTATTAATTAAACTCGCAAATTATTCAAATTACAAAGTAAGTTACAATTAATAATTTAAAATAGTTTATTAAAATTTAATAAGAAACTTTAAAATATATATATATATATATATATATATATATATATATATATATATATATATATATATATATATATATATATATATATATATATATATATATATATATATATATATATATATATATATATATATATATATATATATATATATATATATATATTAAACTGTTATTTCATTTAATATTTCTGATTTAAATTATTTTAAAGAAAAACTTTCGTGGGAAATTTAAAAACAATATAAATATAATTGAAAAAATAACGAAATAGATATGCTTTAAAAGTTTTAGTAATTTATTAATGTAATTAATTTGAAGTGCGAAATTTAAATCATTTTATGTAGGTTTGTCCTTACCAATGAAAATCACATATAAATTTTGTCACCTAAATGTTTCACACATTAAGAAAGCGAAAAGTTTAATATCATGTTTAAATAAATGTCGCTATTACAATGGACACTGCTCTTCTGAACTCTCTCGTCGCATACCTCCTCCTTTGAGAAGGGTTCGTGCGACTCGTCTTTCTACACAGTCTCATCCTTTCTCTGTCCAACTCTCTGACCCCAGACTGAACCGCAATGCTCAATCTTATATGTACTCTACTAGTAAAGTCTGGAACATACTTCCTTCATCTATTTTCCCAACTTCCTATGACTTAGGCACCTTCAAACGCCGTGTATCAGGTCATGTCGGCCTTTAATTTGACCATGTTCCCGACTTTCCCCTAACTCTCTGGTGGAACATTAGTTGGCCTCTGGCCTTTGCCCACCAGAGGTGAAATAAAAAAAAATCAACTTCCCAAGTCTTTGCATAAATATATGTAATATTTATATATAAAAAGTATTCCCATGGAAGTCGACACATAGCTGCGTTCAGAAACCGAGCAATGGCAAAAGTGAGCGCTCGCTAAAATACCAATACGTTAATTTTATTGGTAGAAAATAAGCAGCCAATCACCAAGGTCTTAGATGGAGTTGATGACGTAGCGATCCTCTCGATTTTCTGAACGCTAAAATTTGATCACAACAAAACAAACTTTCGAACAAACAACGATGAAATCAGACACCTATAATAAATTTTGACGTACCGTACACTTTATTAATATATATATATATATATATATATATATATATATAATATATATATATATATATATATATATATATATATATATATATATATATATAATATATATATATATATATATTATAGATATATAATATATATATATAGAGAGAGAGAGAGAGAGAGAGAGAGAGAGAGAGAGAGAGAGAGAGAGAGAGAGAGAGACTTTCGTGCTTTCAATATATCATATATATATATATATATATATATATATATATATATATATATATATATATATATATATATATATATATATATATATATATATATATATATATATATATATATATATATATATATATATATATATATATATATATATATATATATATGTGTGTGTGTGTGTGTGTGTGTGTGTGTTATTGGGCTAAACCATATAATTTAACAATGCTGCAATTTATACCTCATGCCATTTCAACAGATATAGGCAATGTGACATATTTCACTTAACATGTTTGTTCTTGGGTTTTCTGGAAATCCTTTACCCTAAAAAAAGGTATTTAAACGTTTTAATTAAGGGTAATTTAAACCAGAATTTAACAAAAACAAGTCACTTCTCTTCGAATGTAATTCTCATAGTGCCTAAACCTAATGCAATTTCAAAATGGATTTTTAGCCTTCAATGGATTTTCAGTTCATAATTACTTTGACAATACATTAATTACACATTTATTTAGCCTATTTAATACATTTTACACATAAGAAAAATTAAAAACGGACAGGAAAACAGAATTAAAAGCTAATTATTTCCACATGGAATATGGCGTACGCCACTTTTATTGTTTACAAAAACGCCATAAAAGCCATTTAATTAAGCGGAAACGAGCTCCTGTACACCATAGTCCTTCAACGAGCGAAAAGATGGCTCTATATTTTTACGTTTTTATGACTATGTTTATGTCGTCAGAACCGAACCATTGTGGTAAGTTTAGGTAAGGTATATCTTTTGTCTCATATTTTATTTTAAGTATATATGTTTTGTTGAGTGAGAATGATGGATGACATATGACACATTTGTACACAGCTATTTTTCGTTCTATTCTTCAGTTTTATTACCTTCTGTTCTGTCTTTTCTGTTTAAATGGTAGGGTGTCATCCATTTTTCTTATTAAAGATTTATTGTTATTCTTTTATTTATTTTTGTTAATTGACATGTTTAAGTTTTGGTATTTAATTGTTATTTTCTTTAGGAATTAATTAATATTTTGATTTTGATTTTTGAGGATCTGTTACACGCAGTTCGTTAGCATTAAGATTTTGGAGTGGTATTCTGACCTATAAGTGGATCCTTGGAGTTTCAGGTAATAGGAAAGAGAAAGAATGGGTTATTTACTTTAAAGTATTTATTTTGTTGCTTATTATTTGCTTTTGCTTTTGCTTATGCAACTATTATTATTATTATTGTTATTATTTCTTTATTCTGTGCTTGATAGTGGGTCTATACTATCTTTGCAGTTCCTTGGCTTTTACAAGTCTCTAGTAAGGAGTGTTTTGCATGGTATTCCTAAGGTTGAGGTGATCAGTGCTTGTTGCTAAAAGCTGCTGAAAAGAAAGGAAAAAAAAAACTGGACATTTGAACTTGTCCAGGTATTGAAAGTTATGATTTATTTTAAAATTTATGGAAATTTTGTAAAAAAGAATAATGGTTTCAACATTTTGTTTACCTTTTATTTTAGTTATTTTGTATGTCTGAGTGTTTGATAAATGTTTTTTTTATTTCCAGTTTTTTTTTTTTTTTTTTTTTGTGTTTTTGTGTGTGTGTGTGTGTGTGTGTTTTTTTTCTTGAGCCAAGACTTGTGAATTGGATTGATATTCCTGCAGAATACCTGGTTATTTTCAAAGAGATTGGATAATCAAAGAAGACCCTTAAAGTTAAAGAGTCCTGTGTATGATATTAATCCATGTACAAATATTGTAGTGTGGTAATCAGGAAAGTTTTTTGAATGTACAAGTTTATATAAGAAAAGGATTTAGGATAATATTGAAAACAAAGTTTTGTTGATTGTTATTTATACGATTGTAGTTATTGATGGTATTACAACTCCCGGACAGGGTAGGAAGAAAAATTGTAAAATTAATAAAGTAAACCTTGTTTGTTTTGATTTTTTTTCGTATTTGTATTTATTGTAGGATATTTTGCGCACCGCGTCATTTGTTTTTTTATTGTTTCTATTTTTGGAAACAATTGCTTATTTTGTATAATTTATATAATATTTTGGTAAATCGAAAATTTGTCTATTGTTTCTTTATTTATAATATTTTTTTTGGTCTATTTTCAAAGTAAGTTTTGTAATAAACTATAGGATTTTAGAGTGTGTGGATATTCATTTTCCCTTCATTTTCCTAGAGAGAGTCCCAATTTTATTACAAA
>SEYY01002617.1:0-27500 GCA_009176605.1 Armadillidium nasatum
CACAGGAAATAAAAACAGAAAATAAAATTGGAGCAAGGCTTTCGAAGGGATAGCCACCCTTCCTCTTTCAGGCTCTAGTTGAAACTAGAGCCTGAAAGAGGAAGGGTGGCTATCCCTTCGAAAGCCTTGCTCCAATTTTATTTTCTGTTTTTATTTCCTGTGGGGTGTTTTACTGTATATATATATATAATATATATATATATATATATATATATATATATATATATATATATATATATATATATATATATATATATATATATATATACAGTGTTTCATAATTGCTTTGCCAAACTTGGATCTGTGGTTGTACAGACACCAACTATGAAAAAAGTCTCATTAACAAGGGTACCAAAACGCTCTGTTCAAAAGTTACAGAGACTTGAATTTCGAACTAGCTCCAGAAAAGATATGCCAAAGGGTACAAACACATAATGCAGTTAACTTATCGTGGGTAGCTATGAATAAAAACATGTGATGTTAAGTAGATCAACTTTGTGTGTAACCAAAAACAATATGCTATTTCATTTTGTAGGTTACTGCATATATTTTGGACGTGAAAAACAAACAATTAATCCTATGCCACCTGTCATGTGGAATTTAATAAACGTAAATTGTTAGTAATATTTGAACCATCAGTCTATTTGCAAATCTCTGAAATACGATCGACATACTAAATACACATCGTAGTCATTGACTGAGATGCATTTTGCGTATGAACGAGAGAATGGGAATTTGAATATTGTTAGTTGGCTCTATTCAGAAACCTACCCGACACGGCGAATTTCATGAGAAGGTGATTTTTTTCGGCTGCAATATATCTGCACACCTAAAGTGAAGGAGAAATTGCTAGACAGCTTTGCTGAACAACCCGAAACCAGCACTCGAAAACTTTCCAAAACTTTTCCATATACCATTCGTTCACAAGCGACAGTATGGGATCCCTTCTCGAACAAGAACTCTGCCCGTTTCATGTGAAGCGAGTTCAGACTCAACGATGAAGATAACCCTTACAGTTAGTTTTGTTTATTGTTTTCTCCGACAGCGCAGTGAACTACAACTTCATTCCTGTGACGTCTTTACAAATGAGGCAAAATATGCAGGAAATTCATTAATGATTACCAACAGTAAATATCGATGGGCCGACGCTAATCCTCATACTATGATAGAATCTCAATATCAGCAAAAATTTCCTTGTAATATGTTTTCTAGGTGTCGTTGGTGAGCATCTGCTAAGACTGAAGATTTTCCTGACACATTATCCGGAACTTCCGTACTGGAGCTTTTTTTTTTTAATCAGAGCTGGTGACCCTCCTGGATAACATTCCACTACCTATTTGACGCAACTTTTGTTTTATGCACGATGATGCTTACAGTCCATCCATAGATGCCTAAGAAAAGTCAGCTGCCATTGTACAGTTGTACCGAATATAATTCTTGTTCTGTAATTGGTTTGATGTTATAGTCGCTATAAATTTTAAGCTAAGCATTTTGCGACCTTTGATCAAAGAGTCTTTTTCAGGGTTAGGATCCTCTACAATTACTATTCTAAGTTAGGTCAAGCAATTTTGAAACACTGATTTTTTTTTAATGAAAAGTTCGCATTTCATGGGCACTGCCCTATTTTTAAGAAAGGAAACTTCCTAAGAAGTTTCCTACTTTGATATTTAATTGAATTGCATTTTACGTCACATTAAGTTTAGTATATATATATATATATATATATATATATATATATATATATATATATATATATATATATATATATATATATATATATATATATATATATATATATATATATATATATATATATATATATATATATATATATATATATATATATATATATATATATCTTTATCTAAAACATTCTTGGTCTAAACATTGTCTTGGAAACCTTCATATCACAATGGTTACTAAGGCGGCTTCTAAGAAGGTGGGAGTATTATTCAGGTTGCCAGAATTTTTTTCCTCTGAGCAATTGCTCCAATTATATAAGGGTCTTATTCTCCCTTGTATGGAGTACTGTTCTCCCATTTAGGGGAGGGCGGAGCTCCGGTTCCTCCACTCATCTAAAAAGGGTTGAGCCCAAGGCTAAAAGATTAATAAACAGTTCCCTACTTTCAAACTCTCTTGACCCCCTATCTCTGAGACGTGACGTTGGTGCACTATCTCTTTTCTAATAGGTAATAGAATGACAAGTGCTCGAGGGAAATGGCCTCTGACATTCCACCTCCATTTTATCGCCCTCCTTGCACAAGGGGTGCCCTTCTTTCGAACGAATTTTGTGTGAATGCTGGAAACCCCAGGCTTACCCGTTGTGGTGCCTCCTTCTTTTCAGCCACCTCTGTTCTGTGGAACTCTATACCATCATTGATTTTTCATCCTGCATTTAATTTTCTTCTCTTCAAGGCTTCCGTTTGCACCCATCTGAGAGATGTACGTTAGGTTCTGGTTTTGGGTGGGTTTTCTTTCTTTTTTATATGCCCCTCCTTGAAAAGGGCTCTGCCCCTGAGTGTTGGTGATCTGCAATATATATATATATATATATATATATATATATATATATATATATATATATATATATATATATATATATATATATATATATATATATATATATATATATGCGTGTGTGTGTGTGTGTGTGTGTGTGTAAGTGTGCAGGAATGCCTGAAAATCTTCAATCTAAGAGTTAAAATAATAATAATAATAATAAAAGTAGTCATAATGATGAAGGAGTGAGGAGAGTCATTGAAGCAGTGCAATTAATGAGGGGTGAAAAAAGCTCTTCATCTTGCCATTTCATTTAAGGAGAGAGTCTAATATTAATTTATTTTATGGTGAGAAGCATTAGTCTTTTTTTCTTACTAGAAAGTGTATAGGAAAGAGTTTAAGTATTTGTTGGATTTTTCTTTTAAAAAAAGGCAATGGAAATGGGCTATTTATAAAATGTACCCTGGATTTAGGTAATTATATATACACATACACTCATACTCTTTATATATATATATATATATATATAATATATATATATATATATATATATATATATATATATATATATATATATATATATATATATATATATATATATATATATATATATATATATATATATATATATATATATATATATATATATATATATATATATATATATATATATATATATATATATATATATATATATATATATATATATATATATATATTAATTATAAATATACACTACTATATTTATATTATATATATATATATATATATATATATATATATATATATATATATATATATATATATATATATATATATATATATATATATATATGAACTCGTTAATGTTTCTATTTCACTTATGTTATGTAGTGATATTATTAATCAAAATCATTGGTAAGGTTGAATCCAACAGTCTTAACGTGTTTCCAAACTAGATTTTATTTATGCTAGAAGTTAGATATTAGAATCTGAAGCCTTTTTTTTTTTAAATAAACTTTTTGCAGCCTTTACGTTTTCCAATTCAGAAATGGAGGGTTTTTCTTCTAGTAGAAATTAAACTGTTTACAATTAAAAATTCATGGTTAAAGTTTTATAAACATTTGAAGAGGTATAAATTATTTAGAATTTATTTATTTTATTTTTATTTCTTTAAATGTTGTAATTTTTCATTTACTTTCTCATGTTATATATTTTACATTTTGTTTTTAAATTGATAACTTAAAAAAATTAAAAAGAAAATTTATTATTTATCGGTTTCTCACCCATTTCTGACAAGCATTTTAAGCATAAATAATATTGAAATAGCTAAATATTTATATATGTCATAAATTACACTGAATTCGCTAAATATCTGTCATAAATGGCTAGATATGTTATAATTTATATTAAAATCGCTAAATTTCTGCCATAAATAATATTGAAATCGCTAAATATTATGTCATAAATGAAATTGAATTCGCTAAATATCTGCCATAATTGGCTAAATATGTCATAAATTATATTAAGATCATTAAACATCTGCCATAAATAATATTGAAACCGCTAAGCATGTCATAAATGATATTGAAATCGCTAAATATGTCATAAATGATATTGAAATCGCTAAGTATCTGTCATAAATGGCTAAACATCTGTCATAAATTATATTAAAATCGCTAAATATCTGCCATAAATAGTATTGAAATCGCTAAATATGTCATAAATGATATTGAATTCGCTAAATATGTCATTAATGGGTAAATAATAAATGGCTTATATTAAAATCGCTAAATATCAGCCATAAATAATATTGAAATCGCTAAATATGTCATAAATAATATTGAAATCGTAAAATATCTGTCATAAATGATAATGAAATCGCTAAATCCCTATTATCCTGTCAATAGATATGTTCAAAATATAATATTGCTTCATTTTAGTCATTTACATTTATATAATTTCTGCTTTTGCGATAAAAACTATATCTTCTAAATAACTTCACTTCTGGTCCAAGAATCTTTGAGTATCAGTTTCAAGCTCTATTTTATATATTATTATTATTAAGGATTGAACATTTAAAATATTTTATTCCATAAGGAACTTTTGTATTCTAATGTTTCAGCAGAACATGAAAAAGTCTTCAGAATATTTAATGGAAAATATGAAAGAGTGAATAATTTTTTTTTTTTTTTTTTTTTTTTTTTTTTTTTTTTTTAACGAATATGCTGATCGAAAGTACTTGGTCTTTATTCTGAGCAGTTGAAGAAAATATATAAATGAAAAACAAAAAACTTTCATTCAGCATGTTCGTCCCCCCCCCCCCACCACACACACACAATGTTCAGTTGGAACGTCAGCAGAATAGAAAAGTTCCCTATGGAATAATTACAGTTAATTTTGTCATTCTTCTTTAGAGTTTACAAGGTTATTAAAGTTATTTATTGTCCACTCGACAGTTTCAAATCTACTGTTATTTCTTCTTCTTTGATTTGTTTTAGTTAACTGCAATATAGGCTTGCTTTATTTGCTTTATTATAATATATTTAGGGAATAGGTTAGAAATTTAGGGGAGTACAATATAAAGAAATTCGGGTTAGTTTCTCTAAAGTTAGATTAGTTTCATATTTATATTCTGATTCCATGTTTCAAGTATATTTGCACCACGAAGCAAGGCATTTGGTTTTTGAATGAAAAATATCAGCTTTCAATTTTGTTATAAAACAATTTCCTAACAAAAACATTTTGTCAACTGCTAAAGGCGATACAAAGCAAAATTAACTCTTTTACTTTCTCTGAAGTGACATATTTTCTTAAATCGTTTATTGACAAATTTCCAAAGTTTTTGAAATGAAACACATTTGTCAAAGGATAATAATAATAATAATAATAATAATAATAATAATAATAATAATAATAATAATAATAATAATAATAATAATAATAATAATAATAATAATAATAATAATAATAATAATAATAATAATAATAATAATAATAATGTTTCTTTTAATATAACATCAATTTCAAAAATGATTTTACTGTCATCTTTCAACAAGTGAATCTCAAAGCCTAGTTTATAATCTCTTATTTTGGTTTTCTGCATTTATTAATCCTAATTCTTTAGTAACTCTATAGATACTATGTTTATTAATTAAGAAAAGTTGTGAAATATTATAGGATTAATACTAATACTAATACTAATATATATATATATATATATATATATATATATATATATATTATATATATATATATATATATATATATATATATATATATATATATATATATATATATATATATATATATATATATATATATATATATATATATATATATATATATAATATATATATATATATATATATATAATATATATATATATATATATATATATATATATATATATATATATATATAATGTTGAAAATATTTTGAAATGCCTTGGAGCAATTAAGGGATTTATGTTACAAGCAAGAAGAGCGAGAAGCTATGCCTTGGTATGCAATAATTCCGTTAGTTTTAAAGCATTCGCATAACTCTGTAAGAAAAAGAAAAACATTCTCCAAAAGTGTTGAAAATTTCAGGGGGGGTTTCTCTTTAAAACAGAATCTTGCAGCATTCTAAAGACCTGAGCTACGTATCAGTAAATAGTATTAGAAATTTACATAGCAGCAATATTATGGTTTTGTTTGAGATAGAAATGGGAGAAAAAATGTGAAAGAAATATTTAAATTGTAATATTTGTTTTAGAAAATAATATGGGGATATTATTTTCCTATCAGAAGTGTTGATTTTTAGGAGTTAAATGTTAGATCGGAAATAACAGAACATGTTAAAATAATTATGGAGTAATATATATATATATATATATATATATATATATATATATATATATATATATATATATATATATATATATATATATATATATATATATATATATATATATATATATATATATATATATATATATATATATATATATATATATATATATATATATATATATATATATATATATATATATATATATATATATATATATATTGTTGCGTCACTCTCTATATACTATTGTTATTACAACGGATATTGCATTCTGAACTCTCACGAAGAAGGGCTTGTGGAATACGACTTTCTACACAGTCTCATCCTTTCTCTGTTCAACTCTCCGATCCCAGACTTAACAGCTTTGCTCAATCTTACCTGTACTCTACTGGTAAGGTTTGCAACACACTCCCTTTATCTTGCACACTTTTAAACGCCTTGTATCGGGACACGTCGGCCAATTAGCTACCAGATTTCGAACGTTCCTCAACTTCTGGTGGATATTGGTAGGCCTCCGACCTTTTCCCACCAGAGGATATATATATATATATATATATATATATATATATATATATATATATATATATATATATATATATATATATATATATATATATATATATATATATATATATAAACATTTAAAATGGTCGTTTTCAGCCTTCCAAAAATTCATTCCTTACTCGAAATAACCTTTCATGCAACTATGACATTTTCTTCGAAAACAGCTCAAATCTTCGTCTGTACTTAGTATTCTTGGTGTTTCTTTTTCTAGTAATCTTTCTTAGAAGGATCATATTACTTCTTCTAAACAAGATTTTAAGGGATTGTGTGTTATGAAACGCTTCCAATATTTCTTCACACAACCCCAGTTGCTTGCTCTTTCTAGGGGTGGTGTTCGCCTCTGTATGGAGTACGCCACATTCATTTAGGATGGTTTCGCTCATACATATTGAAAAGTGGATTCTAGAGTTTTCGTCATATCAACTCTTCCGCTCTCAATCATTCTCTCCAGTCTCTTTCTGCCCGTTGATTGTTGGGTCACTCTCCTTTTACTATCGCTATTACAAATGGACACTGCTCTTCAGAACTCTCCCGTTGCATACCTCCTCCATTGAGAAGGGCTCGTGCGACACGCCTTTCTACACTTTCTCATTCTTTTCCTGTCCAACTCTCTGACCCTAAACTTAACCGCTATGCTCAATCTTGCATATACAATACTGGTAAAGTATCGATCACACTCCTTTTGTTTTCCCAACTTCCTTTGATTTAAGCGCCGTGTATATGATTATGTTGGGCTTTAACTTGACCACGTTTCCTTGGAAATTGGTAGGCCTAACCTTACCTTTTCGATCAGAGGATATATATATATATATATATATATATATATATATATATATATATATATATATATATATATATATATATATATATATATATATATATATATATATATATATATATATATATATATATATATATATGTGTGTTTGTGTTTTCATTAATAAAAGTTTCAAAAATCTATTAAAAATGAATATAGGGTCTAGTTAACAATATCGTCAGATCTATCGACATGAAAAATATACTGTAAAAGAAATTTGAAAATGAATGAAGAAAATGAAACTGATAAAAATGATCAATCATATTTATTATTAAAAGCATTTGAATGCAAGAAGATATGATTTCAATTCAAGGAATAGTTTTAGGAATAGTTTTTTGGAAATGTTTGATAGTCAAAATATTGATCTTCGAAAAATTGAGTGGACGACATTTTAACAAAGGATGATATAAAATATATAAAATTTATTTTAAAATTGGGTTATATGAAATAAATTCTTGACTTTTTATATTCTTGATATTTGATATTTGATATCTGGTCAAAATGTAATTTTGAAACTTTAGAGGTAATCAATTATTTTTCAATAAATACATGGTACGTTTTTGTTTATTTTTATATTGCTGGAATTATATATTAATTAGCAAATATTGTTGAATTGTAGCATTTGTTTTTTTTAGCTCTGTTGCATAACCATATTTTTACAATCCAATAATTTAATAAATATAATTAACTGATGTTAATTTTTATATGAATTTTTACTCAATTTTTTTCAGTTTTTAAAGCTTTTAAGGAGTTATCTTGAAGAAACAACTAAACATCCCTGATGTTCATTAAGCAATAGTTTCATGAATTGAAATTATGGAATTGAGCTTAAAAATAGATTCTGATGACGTAATGCATTGTTTTTTTTCTATTAGAATATAAATATCGATTAATTGCCTGAAATGTGAAAAAAATCTGCACAGACAGATAAAAAGGTTGCACTTTTTATAATCTCGATACCAAAAATTTGAGCTATTTTTTAGCAGTCTGAGATTTCTATCGAGTATGTTAAAACTCATCCTTTGCTTTCTTTCGTATGTCGGAAAAATATAGGTTTGAGAGTTAAGATTTTTCAAAGATGACGACTGCCGCTTACATAAAACTTCTTAGATGATTCCAAAATGAATAGAGCTTTTATTAAGGAGTTGGTGATCTGTAAATTCTGTATTTGAATGTTTTTAGACACTCAATTTATCCATTATATCCAAAATTAAAAATTATTGTTGAAATTTTGCAGTTTATGGTGTAATTTGTTTCTTCTCAACATTTCTATACTAAAATCTCATCTAAAATTCTCTTACGAACCGTGATTTGATGATCAAATCAAACAATATACGTATTATGCTCAGTTCTTATTGTGGGTATCTACACTGTTATGAGACATTTTTGTGTTTTCGACATTTTAGTGCTTTAAAACACAAATGGATTAAAAAGAAGTAATCTTAGCAAACATTCCGAAATGACCATTGCTGCTCGAAAAGATTCGGGAAGTAAGACATGAGTGCTGAAAGAATGATTGTAACAAACAGTGGATCAAATAAAGTTTTTAGGAAGTGTTATCATATTTGTGTAAACTATTGTAGTTACTGATAACGAAGAAATACAATATACCGAAGCTGTAAATTGGAAACCGAAAACAAATAACGAAATTTTGAGTCATTACCTCAATTCAAATATCATTATCAGCCAATATCGATAAGTTGTTTAAACACACACACACACACACACACACACACACACACACACACACACACACACACACACATTCCGCGGTGGGTGTAGTGTAGAAGAATCAGAAAAGCGATTATTATTATTATTATTATTATTATTATTATTATTATTATTATTATTAATATCATTACTATTATTATTATTATTATTATTATTATTATTATTATTATTATTATTATTATTATTATTATTATTATTATTATTATTATTATTATTATTATTATAGTGATGATGCTCTAAGAGCGTTGTTCTTGTAGAATAAAAGGGAAATTTTATGCGAAATTCTCGCCATAAATACGAATGTGAAACAATGAACTTCATATTGAGACTCATAAAGAAAACGATTCCATATTTTTATTGCGGACACACTTGCGTCTGCGTCGCACTGTCCATTTTCCCTCATTTTCCCTTAAGCTTATTGCCACCAAAATCAAACGTTTCCTCCATTCACAAATAAATAAATAGGAAGCATTCTTTGTTTATGATTGTTTATATTTCCATCATATTCTAGAAGCTTTCTTAATATATATATATTGTAATAGGAAAATTATCTCGGTAAATATTCTGCTCGAAAGCATTCAAGTTAATCAATGTAATTTTTATTTTTAATTTTTAATTTGTTATTTGTTTTCTTAATTTTTAATTTTTAACTTTTTTAAATTTTATTTTATTTATTTTTTTTTAATTTAAAAAGTTTTTTTTTATCAATCTAATTATTGGTGATAGGGTTAAATTTGGTCAGTCCAAAAATGTTATTTTTAAATCTTAATCAAAACGAAAATATCACATTTTTCGAATCTCTTTTAGGGAGATATACTTTTTGAGTCTTATGGTTTATGGCTATACATACATACATACATACATACATACATACATACATACATACATACATACATACATACATACCATATATATATAATATAATATATATATATATATATATATATATATATTATATAATATATATATATATATATATATATATATATATATATATATATATATATATATATATATATATATATATGAATGTGAACGTGTGTGTGTGAGAGAGTGAAAGAGGGTTGGTCAGGTGCTAAATGGTAAAAAATCCAAGTAATATGTTCCCAAATATTCTCCACACAGTCTGAAACATAATTGAAGAGCAAGTTGATTCCGAATTATTGTAATATTTTTCACCAGATGATCGAACGATAAAATATAAAGTAAATAGTAGAGGATATGAAGACTTACAAAATGACAGCTATGAACTTTCATCCATAATAATGATAAACAAAATAGAGTTCCCGACAAAACTTCAATAGAGTTCTCGATAAAAACTCAATACTACCCAATAAATAGACTGAGTTTAAAACCAATAAAAGATTCAAACAGCTCCCACAAATATATCAAAATGATCACAAAGATGTTATATACAACAGAGAATATATTTCAGAAGTAAAAGATAAAAACAATTGGTAATGATTTAAAGTAACGAATTTAAAACAACGTGTTTACAAAAAAAGATAACACTATCTTTCTGTTTTATGATATAAAAGGTTCCGATTCAAAAGCTGTCACTGTTCTACTACAGTAACTGTACATTATATATATATATATATATATATATATATATATATATATATATATATATATATATATATATATATATATATATATATATATATATATATATATATATATATATATATCTCTGCCGATAATTTGCGTGCGATCGCTGATGGGATGAGCAGGTAAATTCCTTCGTCTAAATCTTTCTTTCCACAGAACCCATGATTCGATCGCGCTTGCTCTCGTGCCATTTAAGCTAGAGACATCTCGTATCGAGAGCGGAAAAATCCTCCTTCTCCCTATCCCTCTTATTAATTTTCATTCAGCTTGGAATCGTTGCAAGGATATTCTTCGACGCACACCTTCACCAAAAGAAGATGTGCTGAGCTCCTAAATTCTCATTATGATAAATCTTTCTGACCTCTTGCCAAAAACCTATCTAACAACTTCTGTAAATCTTCCTATCCTCCTCTGTTGCTAACACTCCAACTGAAAAGGCTAATTTCTTCTGTCTCCTGTTTTCCTTATTCAACCATGGACGACTCCGGCAATTTTATTAAGATGTCCCATGCCTTTACCTATAATTACATTTGATCATGTGCATGGGCTTCTGAAATCTAAGAACGTTAGGAAGGCAAGCGGCCCGGATGGAATTTCTCCCCGAGTTTTAAGGGAGCGTACTTCTGAGCTAGCTCCGTCCCTCGTTCAACTATTCTCTCTATGACTCAATACTAGTACATTCCTTTAGTGTTGGAAGCGCGCATTAGTCCAGCCTATTCAGAAGAAAGGAAACCGCTCTGATTCTTCTAACTATCGCACTATAGCTCTCATTTGTATTCTGCCCTTAGGGACCATGATGAGACTTGGTGGCGCTTCTTATATCTAAAGCATTTGACCGGGTATGGCATGCGTCATTGCTTTCCAAGCTCCCCTCCTTTAGATTTAATCCTTCTCTCTGCGTCTAGTTTTCTTTCCAATCGTTCAATTTCGACTGTTGTTGATGGGGCGACTTCTTCATTTCCTGTCAGCTGTGGCGTTCCTCTGGGTTCTGTTTTGTCTCCTACTCTATTTTTACTTTTTATTAATGATATTCTCAGCTGCTCATCTAACCCTATCCATTCATATGCCGATGACTCGACCCTACATTCTTCTACTCATTTCAAATTTGTTACCTCTTTTGCATCTAGAGTTGCTTCTCGTCTTCATATTTCCGATTCCATTCTTGCTGATCTGGATAGAATTTCTCAGTGAAATTCAACTCTTTTAAAAAAATCTCAACTTCTTGAAATCTCCCTCTCAAAGACACCTCCTAACTTTCCTATTTCTTTCGATGGTTCTCCCTTCTCTCCTGTTGACAGTGTAAACATTCTTGGCCTTCACATAAACAAATGTGTTGGAAACCTCACATCAAAATGATTGCTAGGGCGTCCTCAAAGAAGCTGGGAGTTCTGTTTAGACTGCGAGAATTTTTTACTTCTTCGCAGTTACACCAATTATACAAGGGCCTCATCCGGCCTTGCATGGATTATTGACCTCATATTTGGAGTGGCTCAGGTTTCACCCTTCTTTTGGATAGTGTTCAATCAAACAATAAAAGACATAAATTGTATCCCTCTTTCTAATTCACTTAATCCTTTATTTTTCCGGCGTGGCGCTAGTACCTTGTCTTTTTTCTATAGGCACTACAGCGGCAAATGCTCGAAAGGACTGTCAACTCGTATACCTCCATCTTTACGGCAGCTCGTAGCATAAAAGGTGCATTGTCTACTCATAAATTTTGTGTGGACATAGGCAACTCCAGTATTGTCCGCTGTGATGTCTCCTTTCTTCCAGCCATCTCTGTTTTGTGGAATTCTCACCCATCTTCTGTGTTTCCTGCCAAATTTAATCTTTAAAGCCCACGTTTGTACTCACCTAGGTTTTTCTTTTTCTTTCATTATTATGACACCCACTTCTTCAATATGGCTCTGCCCATGAGTGGTGTTGATATATATATATATATATATATATATATATATATATATATATATATATATATATATATATATATATATATATATATATATATATATATATATATATATATATATATATATATATATATATATATATATATATATATAATCATAGCAAAGCTCACCTATAAATTTCGTAACTTACATTTAACACACGGAGACAGAAGTGTGTAAAACTATAGAATAATAAAATGTTTTTCACAGCACTGCCAAAGTGTATTGGAATTTTGAAGTCAGAAATTCAAAATAGAAAGAAAATATATTTGCGATCTCATTTGATGGAACCCCTTTTACCCCTAAAGCAGAGAACCCCTTTCCCCCAAAGCATAGGAAAGGTTGAAGTGGGAGAAATCTTTTATAACAAAAAAAAAAAAAAAAAAAAAAAAAAAAAAAAAAAAAAAAAATCCATAACATAAAACGAAATAAATATCAAAATTAAAGACCGGAACAAATTCACTTGTTTTAAACATTGGCCATAAACCTTTCTCTTATATATATATATATATATATATATATATATATATATATATATATATATATATATATATATATATATATATATATATATATATATATATATATATATATATATTATATATATATATATATAACAGAAAGATAGATAGATAGATAGATAGATAGATAGATAGATAGATAGATAGACAATTAAATAGATAATACATATATTAAAGGTAAAAGATTGATCTCCAAACAGAGAAAGAGAAATTCAAAAATTTAAACTCTACTAATTCAAATCAAATTCTAAAATAATTCAAAAAAAAAAAAAAAAAAAAACTCTCTTGATATCTTTTCATCTATCGATAACTTTCTAATTTCTTTCCCATTTACCCTATTTGTAAATCAATTATGATAGACACCAATTTTGCTAAAAATCCATCAAAAAATGTGTTTCTCAACTTTCCCCATTCTATATTATCTTTCTAATTTTCACTAACTCCTTCTATCTATCATATATATATATATATATATATATATATATATATATATATATATATATATATATATATATATATATATATATATATATATATATATATATATATATATATATATATATATATATATATATATATATATATAAAGCCGTATTCATGGTCATTTGAGCAAAAGGGGGAAAGAGGAAGATTGTAAGTTGGGCCAACTTGTAAGAATGGAATCAGCGCAGCACATTAAAAGGTTATTTTATCAAAATATTTTTCCCTATTTGCAAAATATTCTTTCTTTATTTGTTTGTACGGAATATTATTCTACGTTGGAAGGGTTTTTGTGTGTGTTTTTTTGTTGGGTTTTATTTGTTTACATAAATGAACAATTGACAGCATTAACTTGTTTGCTTGTTTGGTGGGTTTTGAGGAGTAATTTGTTTGATTGAGGTTTTTGGATTTGTTTAATACTTTTGTGGTGTTCATTTTTTTATTGTTTTAATTGTTTTTTTTTTTAAGTAATATAGATAATATACTGAGAATTGTGAATACATTTACTTTAGGTTACTTAAAACTATATAATATATATATATATATATATATATATATATATATATATATATATATATATATATATATATATATATATATATATATATATATATATATATATATATATATATATATATATATATATATATATATATATATATATATATATATATATATATATATATATATATATATATATATATATATATATATATATATATATATATATATATATAGATATAGACAGACAGACAGACAGAGAGAAAAAGACAGACTAACAGAGAGAAAGAGAAACAGACAGACAGGCAGACAAACAGAGAGACTGTCAACGAGAGAATACATAAAATACTAATCATGTAGCATAAGTTTTGAATATCTGTGCAACAATGATAGATTTCATCATTTGTTTTTTTAAGTATAATTATTATTTTCATTCCTCTATTTCCATTTATTGATTTCATGATCGTAAGCAATTTATATTTCCTTCTGTTCAGACTGAGAAAATCTGTAGTTAATTATCCATGGTTTTTATCTCTCGATTTCTTTCTCTAAAATTGTTATTTTCCTCTTAAAGTGTTTTTATGATCTTAGCGAGTGTTGCTTATAGTGGCATTTGTTCTATTTTATTCGTTAGTTTTTTTCTAGTTATTCTCGCATTATAAGAACTTTAATTTTAAGTTTGTGGTCTTTTCTATTTTAAACAACATATGTAGTAATGTTTTTTATTGTTGTTGTTGTTTTTCTTTAATATCTTGCAGTTTCCATTTTATATTTGTATCACCAATTTAATGTCGAAATTATTTTAGGTTTGTAGTCCTTATCGAAATAAATGTTCTGTGTCAGTCTGTGTTCTAAGGAGAAATATTTATTACGACATTTGAACAATTTTGACTTCCTCTTTGTTCTTGAATTGTCCAAGAAAAGATTGGTTTGTACTTCTGTCTCGAATCTTCGTTTGCACATATTTAATACACTTTTATATTTAATCTTCAATAAAGCTAACTTCAAGCAGTTGAAAATCTTCATTTGTACATATTTAATGCACTTTTATATTAAAGATTCAATAAAGCTAATTTCAAGCTGTTAATACCTAAAGAACTTCATATCTGTTATTCATTTCCTATATCATATCCATTATATATCGTCCCTGTGGCAGCTTGCTAGATTAGTTTCCTTGCAATAGTTTGCGTAGGTAAATTGATTTCTAGGTTTTAAAAATATCCTTTTTTTCCAAATTAGAAAAAGTTTTCTGTAACACATGCACTATAATTCGCGTGAGGGTTTGAAGTAAAAAGACAAGAAACGAGCCTTGTGATGAGTTTGGAAACTCATCTTTCAAGTTCTCTAAAGAGTTTTAAACTTTTATTGCGATCTTCAATTGGTAAAAATATAAACTCTCTTCATTCGGCAGAATTCATGAAGTTTATTTTTTTTAATTGCTCTGTCATTTTTATACTCATAAATATTTTTAATCTTTCTCCTCACTTTCACTCATTAAATAAAACATTAATTAGAATAATGAAAAGGATGAAGAATCTTCCTTAAATTTTAAAGAGAAATTCCTTCTTCAAAACAGACAATTTCTTAACAGCGAAATAATAAAAATAAAATAATAATAATAATAATAATAATAATAATAATAATAATAATAATAATAATAATAATAAATAAATAAATAAAAAAACTCATTTCTAGAAAGGGTAGTTTATAAATTATAAATTAATTGATTAAATATAATAAATTATATTGAAGTTTAATGTGTATATATATATATATATATATATATATATATATATATATATATATATATATATATATATATATATATATATATATATATATATATATATATATATATATATATATATATATATATATATATATATGTGTATGTATGTGAGCATGGTAGTGAGTGAGTGAGTGTGTGTGTGTGAGTCTGACTGTGTAAATCAAAATAAAATTTATTGTGCGTAAAATTATTCATTTTTGGCAAAAAATAATAATCTGAATGCTAAGTGTAATCCGCTCTGCATCGTTCAGGTCCAACAGCTCTTAAATGAACCTCATTTGAATATGAATTTATTTATTTATTTTTTTATTTATTTTTATAGCTTTAATTAATTTCTTTATTTTGCTTTGTTTTTGTTTTTCTTTATCTTTAAAAATATACTTTTGTCAATTTAAGTAGGTATAACTATCAACTTCATTAGTACTAGGAAATCAATTTTAATAATAATAATAATAATAATAATAATAATAATAATAATAATAATAATAATAATAATAATAATAATAATAATAATAATAATAATAATAATAATAATAATAATAATAATAATAATAATAATAATAATAATAATAATAATAATAATAATAATAAATAATAATAATAATAATAATAATAATAATAATAATAATAATAATAATAATAATAATAACTAAATAAATAAATGCCGAAATAAATATAAAAAAATATTGTAATATATTATATATATATATATATATATATATATATATATATATATATATATATATATATATATATATATATATATATATATATATATATATATATATATATATATATATATATATATATATATATATATATATTATATATATATATATATATATATATATATATATATATATATATATATATATATATATATATATATTATATAATATATATATATATATATATATATATATATATATATAATATATATATAATATATATTATATAATATATATATATATATATATATATATATATATATATATATATATATATATATATATATATATATATATATATATAATGAATATATAAACTAAAGCTTCTCTTTTATAAATGCAATTCTTTCAAACAATAATTCTTTTTAATATATATATATATATATATATATATATATATATATATATATATATATATATATATATATATATATATATATATATATATATATATATATATATATATATATATATATATATATATATATATATATATATATATATATATATATATATATATATATATATATATATATATATATATATATATATATATATATATATATATATATATATATATAATAATATATATATAGTAATTAAATGTACGGTTAAACTAATTGCGTTTGCCATTTCTTGACGCATTTGTAATTGTAATTATTTTGCTCTTTTGGTCCAAATTAATTACTATTAGTTTCTTCATTTACGCCTTAATAATTCTGGCTCTTTGTTTTCCCTCCTGATTTACTCCATACTAATTAATAGGACGAATTCCTAATCCATTCGCTCGTCGAGAGAGCGTAAAACATGGTTAGCTTTCCCTCATCATGTTTCAGCCCGATCTGTCGTCTTTTTTTTTTTTTTTTTTTTTTTTTTTTTTTGGGGGGGGGGGTTGGAATCCCTACAGCCGCCCATCTTCTTGTGGTACTTCTATAATATGATTAATATGATAAGTTTCTTTATACATTATTAAAAGTGGGTTTTTATTGCTGGAAGTATCCCCTCCCCATTTTTGGGGGGTTTATTTTTCTTTTTGTGTATTTAAGAAACAGTTTTTGTATTTTGCTTCATCGGATTCATGTCGGAAAAATGAGAGAGAGAAAAAATCGCCTTTAGGGACTCAAAGTTTGGCGAGAGTCTATAAAAATGTATTCAAACTTTGGCGTTTAAGATTCAAAGTTTGGCTGCATCTTCGGTGATTTGGCGTAATTTTGGAGATTTTATTACTAGATAAGTGGTTTTTTTTTTTGGAGAGGATTTTGGATTACGGTCATTATTCAAAAGGAGGAAACAAATGGGATTTCTCTTTACTGTATAAGATAATTGTTCTTTCGAATTCGATTTAGATAAATTTGTATACAACATCAATTTTAATACATCTTTGCCAATATATATATATATATATATATATATATATATATATATATATATATATATATATATATATATATATATATATATATATATATATATATATATATATATATATATATATATATATATATATATATGATAAGATTTGTTTTATATTAATAAAAATTATGAAATTTTTAAAATTATTTTTTTTTTTTGATTTTTTTTTATAATTTTAAATGATTTTTTTTAAAAAATTAAAAATTTTTAAAAATTTTAAAATTTTAAAAAAATAAAAATAAAAAAATAAAATTTTGAAAAATTATTTAAATTAAAAATTTTTTTAATTTTAAATTTTTTTTAAAATATTTTTTATTATTATTATAATATATTAAATATATATTATATATATATAATTTTATAATTTATAATTTTTCTTTTTCATTTGCCATTCATTCTTTAATTACAAAACTTTTTTCCAACTAAATTGTATGTTTAATAAGAAACAAGCAAAATGTTTTTTTTTACACACCACCACCCCTTACGGGCAGAGCCCTATTCAAGGAGGGGGTGTTAGAACAATAGAAAAATAAAATACCCCACAAGCCCCACCTAACGCAATTATTATTCAGGTTACCTTTTATCCCATTCTAGTATTATAAATTTATTTATTTATTTATTTTTATTTTCATTTTTATTATTTATTTATTTATTTATTATTTATTTTTATATTTTATTCAATTAGTTATTCTATTTCAGGGCGTAGCAATGAGAAATATTCTCAATTTCCCACGATTAAAATTTAAGACTATTTCACTTCCTTTCTCAATTTTTTAACTTAAAATAAAAACATATTTTTGTTAACATTATTCATAATAATTATTAATTAAACATTATTAATAACAACAATCTAGAATTTAATATTTTTAAAAAGTTCTTTCAAAGGATAAAGTTAATCTTTTAATAAAATTCTATTAAACAAATTCTCTCTCTTCAGTTGTATATATATTATATATATATATATATATATATATATATATATATATATATATATATATATATATATATATATATATATATATATATATATATATATATATATATATATATATATATATAGGTCGTAATAATAAAAGTCTGCTAACACTCTCGCAGATCTAATATTCATTAAACGTCGAAGTTTATAGTTTTAAAACTTCGATATATATATATATATATATATATATATATATATATATATATATATATATATATATATATATATATATATATATATATATATATATATATATATATATATATATATATATATATATATATATATATATATATATATATATATATATATATATATATATATATATATATATATATATATATATATATATATATATATAATATATATATATATATATATATATATATATATATATATATATATATATATATATATATATATATATATATATATAATGTCAACTTATTTTAAGCATGATAGGCTATTTGGAACATGTCCAAGGGATTGGAAGTAAACACAAGAACGTTGCTTAAGATTGAGTTTTTATTCCCTCTCTGAGGAGACGCTTCCCCTTCAGCCCCATTTCCTGGCCTAATAAAATCTTATTCCGCTCTTGCAGTAAACTCTTTTTGCATTTCCTTTGCCAAAGGAGGCCCGAAGCGAAAGATTTACTGTCAGGGGTTCCGTGTCAGAGGCAATTTTTCGTCCGTGGCCCTCCACGGCCTCCTCGGTCTCCTCGGCCAGCGGCCTCCTCACTCGACGAATGAAAGAAAAATTTTAGGCGCTTATTTTAGAGAGACGTCGTTAGATGAATAAGAACTATCAATGACTTTTCCTTTCTCAAACCGTTTATATTTCTCACTTCTTATTTTTACCTACTTGCACAGATACTTCAGTATACAATCACACACACACACACACACACACACACACACACACACACACACACACACACCTACACACAAACACACACACACACACACATATATATATAAATATATATATATATATATATATATATATATATATATATATATATATATATATATATATATATATATATATATATATATATATATATATATATATATATATATATATAGCTACCTAGAGGTAAAGTATGGTTCTAAAAAGTCTTACTTTTTCTTTTATACAAAAAGCTTACACGAATTATTGGACTGATAGTATTACTATTACTATTACTGCTACGACCATTGAGCCTTCAGTAATAAATTCACTGGATGTGAACAAATATATTTAATAAAAATATAATAATAATAATAATAATAATAATAATAATAATAATAATAATAATAATAATAATTAATCGCAATAATAATTATAAACATCATTATTATTATTATAATAATTATAGTTAATCGTAATGATAATATAATAATAATAATAATAATAATAATAATAATAATAATAATAATAATATACTTAAAAGGATTCATTTAACCGTTAACGGATGTACGAGTAATTTTTAAAATATGATTTACAGATTAGAAAGATATACTATATATATATATATATATATATATATATATATATATATATATATATATATATATATATATATATATATATATATATATATATATATATATATATATATATATATATATATATATATATATATATATATATATATATATATATATATATAGGACCTAAATTGTCACTTTTCATTGAGTATGTTTGTTTGATCAGTGATAGGCTGATGATTTGCACGTTGAAATTAAGGAATATAAAATTCCGAGTATTTCGGATATACTTACTGCAACAAGGTTGTCGGCAGGAGGAGAAAGATGCTTTTATGGAAAGTTTGGAGGGAGCACATAGAGAGGATGTGCGAACAGTATCTATCTGATGATGTGAGATTTTAATGCAAAGGTAGGAAGAAAGAGAAAACAGGAGTTGAAGAAGTTTTAGGACCTTTTGGGGAGGAAGTGCAGAATGCAGAAGGACTAAAGGAAGATTGACGAACATGTGCAGTAAGAAACTACCTTGAAAAAAATGAACTATTTCTATCAGTATAGAGAGTCGCATATGTATACAAGATACAAATAGAGTCAGGCTACAGGATGTTTTGATCAGAAATCAATAATAGATTACTTTCTTTCATCAAATAAGTTAATCGTGTGCAATGTTAAAGTCATACCTGGTGTGTTCTTAGATTCAAACCAAAGGATAATAGTGGGAAAATTAAGATAAAAAATTTAGGAAATAGCCAGTAAATAAAAGAAAGATTATAAAAACAAAGAGCCTTAATGTTCAGAATATAAAAGCTGAGTATGAGCACAAGATGAACGAAAAGATGAATGAGCTGGAGAATGGAAGAGAGAACACATGGACAGAGATTGATAGATGCTTATAAAAGATGGCGGTAGAGGTGTTGGAAGAAGAATGGAAGGGTTGAAAGCCCATGGTTGGTTTATTTTTCTGGACCTTTCTATCTTAAAGTCTAAATCTCAAAAAATTTGAAAATAGATGATTAATTTTACAGTAATTTAGGAAATCAATATCAGCTTTTGTATTTATTAATTACATACCCTGCATTTTTCATCAAAATTGTTTAATTTTTATTTTTTTCTTAGTATTGAGTATTATTCTAGAAGAATAATTTGCAAGTAAAATAAAAAAGCATATTTAAGTTTAATATATTTCTTTACATATGGGTTTTGTCCTCTGATTTTGGACATCTTCAGTGCATAAATTTTGAAAACAGATTAATTTTGCATTATAATTTAACAAAATTAAGTCTTAAAACTTATTTCAAAATATTTGAAATTATATTAAATTTAAGCAACAAAATATTAAATTTTACTGTAACATTAAATTAGTGTTAGGTTTGTGATACATAAAATAGAGAGCCTCCACAATCTTTAGCATTTGAAAAGATGTTGAATAAAGAATATCTGAATGCTCGGTCATATTGCCGTGTTCTGTATGGAAGTGTGTATATATTTTACCAGATTTAAATCTGTGTAGATACGGCTATCAGGTACTTTACTTATCGCGTTTCCGATATGCTTCGACGTACAGTCAGACTCAGAGCAATTGAATTAGCGCACAACGTGACGACTATCAAATGTGGCATTCCTAACAGAAAAACAATGCTTCGAAAAATATTTGCTTCCAATGATACTGCTCACAGCTCCTCATGATTCGTATAGGTTTAAGCTAAGCCTATTCATGAAAGTATATCTTTTTAAAGAAAAGATATATTGTTACAAGATTATTTAAATATCCTAAATTAGATACATCATACGAACCTTGCGAATCATTTATTCTCAAGGACTCAGTTTAATCTAAATTTTTGTATTATAAAAACATTTTGCTTTGGAACTCTGTGGAGCGTGACCTCAGTGACAACACAACTACTGCAAGTATCAAGATTTTCTTGGTGGAATTTATTGGATCTTGGAGTTTCCAAAATACATTTATAATAAGTATTATCCTCCAACGTGAAGGGAAGGAAAAATTTTCAACATTTTTTTTCCATAAATTCAGTTTATCAACTTTTGCTAACTATGTTCAAATTAATAAATAATAAGTAGTAAATGGTATTATTATTAGTAGTAGTTTTATTATTATTATTATTATTATTATTATTATTATTATTATTATTATTATTATTATTATTATTATTATTATTATTATTATTATTATTATTATTATTATTATTATTATTATTATTATTATTATTATTATTATTATTATTATTATTAGAGGAGATTAATTTTAAGAAAAGTGAAATTACTTGTCCTCCGTTAATAATTAACTTAAAAAAAGAAAACAATTGAGCAAAAATAAAACAATTTTTTGCGTCTAGTCTGTTAAATTTCATTCAATAAATTAAAACTTCAAATTTTGAGTCTTTATAAAGAAAAAAAAAAGTTTTTTTTTTTTTTTTATTTGGTTTTGGTAATTCAACGTCTTCATCGATCGCCATTATTTAAAAGAACCAAAATATAGAAATGTCGTGGACGGACTCGTTAATAATGCATGAAATGCCCTTAAAGAAAAGCCTCATAAATAAATCGCCCAATTGTGATGAGTAACCGTGAATCGTTTCTTCTGTTGCGTCTTTTTTTTTAATCAGTTGCGCTTTTTTTTTAATCAGTTGCGCTTTTTTTTTTATTACCGAAATGAGGCTTTATTATTTTTGCTCCGAATAATGGAATATAATTATGTAAAGAATTGTGCATTTTTAAACTCGTTCTACACTATTTTCTGGAAGATATTGTAAGAAATAATAAGTGAAACAACAAAATATATTCGTCAATTATTATTAAGAATTCATAACGAACCTTTTTTTCTAACTATTGAACGTGAGGAATCTTTTTCTGTGTTCCTTAGAAGAGACTTTTAAGAAAAAATAAATATGTAAAAAATAAAATGGAATAACCAAACACATTTTTTACTCTTTATCGTATAACTCACATATCATAAGAAAGAGGTATATATATATATATATATATATATATATATATATATATATATATATATATATATATATATATATATATATATATATATATATATATATATATATATATATATATAGCCACCACTCACGGGCAGAGCCCTTTTCAAAGAGGGGTACACACAGGGAGAAGAAAACTCATTCAAGCACAGACCTAACGCATATCCCTCAGGTGGGCACAGACGGAAGCCTTGAAGAGTGGAAGATTAAATACAAGAAAAAAGAGATGATGGTAGAGAGTTCCACAGAGCAGAGATGGCTGGAAAGGAGGAGGCACCACAACGGGCTAGCCTGGTGTTTCCTACATTCGCACAAAACTCGTGCGAAAGCATGGAACCCCTTGTGCAACGAGGACGACACAACGGTGGAGGAATGCGAGAGGCCAATTCTCTCGTTCACCTGCCATTGAAGTACCTGCAGAAAAGAGATGGTGCGCCAACGTCTCGTCGTAGAGATAGGATCAAGAGAGTTTGAAAATAGGGAAGAGTTAATTAATCTTTTAGCTTTTGACTCAACCCTATCCAGAAGAGAGGAGGAGCCGGAGCCCCCCTAAATGTGAGAACAGTACACCATACAAGGGCAAATAAGACCCTTATATATTTGGAGTAACTGCTCAGAAGAAAAAAATTCTCGCAACCTGAACAGAAGTTCCAGCTTCTTAAAGGCCTCTTTTTGCAAAAATTGTGATATGTGGTTTCCAATACAGTTTATTGTTTATGTTTAGACCAAGAATGTTAATGTTGTTTACAGGTGAGACGGGAGAGCCATCGAAGAGGATAGGAAAGTTGGGAGGTGTTTTTGAGCGAGAGATGTGAAGAAGTTGGGTTTTTAAAGAGTTGAAATCACAAAGTTGCTATGACCCCACCAGGAAATCCCATCCAGATCGGCAAGAATAGAATCGGAAAGTTGAAGACGAGAAGCAACTCTAGAAGTAAAAGAGGGAGCAGATATGAAATGAGTAGAAGAAAGTAGAGTTGAGTCATCAGCATAAGAATGAACAGAGTTAGAAGTGCAGTTGAGAAGATCGTTAATGAAAAGTAAGAATAAGGTTGGAGATAAAACAGAACCCTGAGGAACACCACAATTGACAGAAAAAGAGGAAGAGGTCGCTCCATTACAAGCACCGAAATGTACTGATCTAGGAGAAAACTAGACAAGAGTAAACAAAAGGAAGGAAAAAAACCAAAGGAAGGAAGCTTGGATTATACTGATTTTTAATATTATTCATAACTATGAACAATCTCGAAAAATGTATACTTGCTGTATATAAATATATATATATATATATATATATATATATATATATATATATATATATATATTATATATATTATATATATATATATATATATATATATATATATATATATATATATATATATATATATATATATATATATATATATATATATATATATATATATATATATATATATATATATATATATATATATATATAGCATATATATATATATATTATTATATATAGCAAGCATAAATTTTTGAGATTGTTCATATTTATGAATTAGATTAAAAAATCAGTATAACTTACAAAATTTTTATCCTACATTCCTAATTATTGATTTCACAGTGTAAATAAACTTGATTAGAAGTTAAAAAAGAAGTTAAAAAGAAGTTTTAAAAAAATGTTTTTTCAAAAGTAGTGAATAGAAAAGAAAAAAATATATATTTATTTATAATATGAGAAGCTATGACAAATTGCAGTTTTAAACAGTGTGAAAAGAGACGAAGTTTCTATATGTTAAAATATATTGTGATTTAAGATTTTGTTACACAAAGGTTAATTTCATATATATATATATATATATATATATATATATATATATATATATATATATATATATATATATATATATATATATATATATATATATATATATATTATATATATATATATATATATATATATATATATATATATATTATAAAAAATTAAATACATATATATATAATACAAAAATATTATGGATGCAAAATATCTTGCAATATTACGGTCTTTTACAATTTGTGGTTTAAATATATATATATATATATATATATATATATATATATATATATATATATATATATATATATATATATATATATATATATATATATATATATATATATATATATATATATATATATATATATATATATATATATATATATATATATATATATATATATATTATATATATATATATATATATATATATTTTATATATATATATATATATATATATATATATATATATATATATATATTATATATATATATATATATATATATATATATATATATATATATATATCTCTCCGGTGGGCAAAGGCCAGAGGCCTACCAAATTTCCACCGGAGTTGGGAAAGATCTATATCATGGTCGATGGAGGCCGACGTGTCTAGATACACGGCGTTTGAAAGTATGTAAGTCAAAGGAAGTTGGGAAAACAGATGAAGGGAGTGTGTTCCAGACTTTACCAGTAGAGTATATGTAAGATTGAGCATAGCGGTTAAGTCTGGGGTCGGAGAGTTGGACAGAGAAAGGATGAGACTGTGTAGAAAGGCGTGTCGCACGAGCTCTTCTCAATGGAGGAGGTATGCGACGAGAGAGTTCAGAAGAGCAGTGTCTGTTGTAATAGCGATAGTAAAGAGAGAGTGACGCAACAATTCGACGGGCAGAAAGAGATTGAAAGAGAGTTAGTAAGAGCAGGAGAGTTGATGAGACGAAATGCCCTAGACTCCACCTTCTCTAGGAGAGCTGTGTGTGTGGAACCACCCCAGATGTGCGAAGCATACTCCATACAGGGGCGAACAACACCCCTATACAGAGCAAGCAGTTGGGGTGGCGTGAAGTAATTCTGAAGGCGCCTCAGAACACCCAACCTCTTAGAAGCTTGTTTAGAAAGAGAAGTAATGTGATCTTTCCAAGAAAGATCACGAGAAAAAGAAACACCAAAAATATTAAGAACAGATGAAGGCTTGAGTTGTGTGTTTTCGAAGAAGATATCATAGTTGTGTGGAAGATTGTGTCGAGTGGAGAGATGAAGGAATTGAGTTTTTGAGGCATTGAAAACAACCATGTTTTCTCTGCCACAATTTGAAATAAGTGAAAGATCAGAGGTTAGTTGCTCCAAGGCTACCCTTCTCGAGTCTATCAACTGCTGTTGGGTGGGACGTTTTTCAAACTGGAAGGAATAATGAAGGGTGGAGTCATATATATATATATATATATATATATATATATATATATATATATATATATATATATATATATATATATATATATATATATATATATATATATATATATATATATATATATATATATTATATATATATATATATATATATATATATATAGTCAATAATATTAACATTATGTCTATATGGAACTAAACCTATATATTTTTACACATATTTGAATATAATAATAATATATAATATATAATATATATATATATATATATATATATATATATATATATATATATATATATATATAATATATATATATATATATATATATATATATATATATATATATATATATATATATATATATATATATATATATATATATATATATATATATATATATATAACAAAACTGGTATTGTAATAAAGTAAACGA
>SEYY01002617.1:32500-40000 GCA_009176605.1 Armadillidium nasatum
CCTTATATATTTGGAGTAACTGCTCAGAAGATAAAAATTCTCGCAGCCTCAGCAGAACTCCCAGCTTCTCAGAGGCCCCTTTAGCAATCATTGTGATATGAGGTTTCCATGACAGTTTATTGTTTATATTTTGACCAACAATGTTAATGTTATTTACAGGTGAGACGGGAGAGCCATCGAAGAGAATAGGAAAATTGGAAGGTGTTTTTGAGAGGGAGATGTGATGAAGTTGTTTTTAAAGAGTTGAATTTCACAAGGTTGCTATGACCCCACCGGGAAATCCCATCCAGATAGGCAAGAATAGAATCGGAAAGTTGAAGACGAGAAGCAACTCTAGAAGCAAGAGAAGGAGCAGATTTGAAATGAGTAGAAGAATGCAGAGTTAAGTCATCAGCGTAAGAGTAAACAGAGTTAGAAGTGCAGTTGAAAAGATCGTTAATGAAAAGTAAGAATAAAGTTGGAGATAAAACAGAACCTTGAGGAACACCACAGTTGGCAGAAAAAGAGGAAGAGTGCTCTCCATCTACAAGTGCCGAAATGGAACGATCTGAGAGAAAACTAGATAAGAGTAAGCATAGGGAAGGAGGAAACCCAAAGAAAGGGAGCTTAGAGAGCAGCGACGCATGCCATACCCGGTCAAAAGCCTTGGATATGTCACGCGCCACCACACAAGATTCCCCGAAATCCCTAAGGGCTGAAGACCATAGATCGGTAAGATAGGAAAGTATGTCACCATAGTGGTGATCTGAGAGAAGAGAATGAGACTCCAAATGATTCAGGAAATGAGAGTTGAGGAGAATTTCATAAATTTTAGACAGAACATAAGTGAGAGCTATAGGTCGGAAGTTAGAAAGGTCAGAACGGCTACCTTTTTTCGGGATCGGCTGAACAAATGCGCACTTCCAGAATAGAGGAAAGTATCAGTATTAAGGCATAGAGAGTAGAGCTGAACGAGGACAGGCGCTAACTCGGAAGCACACTCCCTCAGAACACGAGGAGGAATGCCACACACACACACACACACACATATATATATATATATATATATATATATATATATATATATATATATATATATATATATATATATATATATATATATATATATATATATATATATATATATATATATATATATATAATGTGCTCATATTTGCTATGATCAAAGAGTAATCTGTGAAATCTGAGATAATCTCAAACTAATCGCTAAAATTGGAGTGTTCGTAAATTGAATGAAATCTTGCTTCGGAGCTTCAAATTTATTTTAAGACTTTTGCACAAAAATCGGGATTAAAATTTCTCCGATTTCAAAACGGAATTAATCCTATAATATATATATATATATATATATATATATATATATATATATATATATATATATATATATATATATATATATATATATATATATATATATATATATATATATATATATATATATATATATATATATATATATTTATACAATACACCATTTCCCGCATGATGCAGGGTGGAGTCAATTGAAGAAATTTGAAATTCCTGCAATCGTACATGGGAATAAAACCTGGTTGCAAAGGGTTCCCAGTCCTTAGAACCAAGCAAAAGAACTAATCTTCATCTGACTCGACTGCGACGAAATCATCATTCATTATTGACCAGAGGTTACTTCTAATTTAATTCTTTTTTTTTTTTTTTCTTTTAATATTTAATTTTTCATTAATTGCCGAAAGTGCTTTGCATAGAAAGATGTGTTGCTTCACAAATTTTTTTTTTTTTTATAGAATTTCTTTTAATTTACTTTTAAAAAAGAATACTTAAATATAACGAAATATTAATTTTTTCCTTTTACCTTTGGTCAATAACATTCTTCAATAATAATTCGACAAACAAACTGCAACCTCAGGGAGAAGATCTTGAAGCTTCATATCCAATAGCCTTCTCTTCTCTTCTCTTCACTTCTCTTCTCATCTCTTCCCTTCCCTTCTCTTCTCCTCTCTTTTCTTTTCCTCTTCTCTTCTATACTCTTCTCCTCTCCTCTTCTCTTCTCTGCTCTTCTGACTTCCTTGTGATGTTCTTAACTTTTCTTCTTCCCATTTGCTTCCAAGCACATCCACTCACGACGGCAGCCGAATCATATCTATATCATAATAATCAATATATATAATATATATATATATATATAATATATATATATATATATATATATATATATATATATATATATATATATATATATATATATATATATATATATATATATATATATATATGCAATGATTGCAAATGAATGCATGTAACCTGAAATAGTCCTGAAGAGGGACAAGATATTGAATTTAAAGTAAATAATTACAAACAATATACCAAGGAAACAATTTATTTGTACAAATTATATGATAATATACAAAAGATGATAATAGGACAGTTAACTTTGTAAATACCGAAGATTCTAACTGGCGTCCGCTACATTTTATGTTGGTATTTTATTAACGATAACAAATCTGGTGCATTTTCTGTAATTCGTTCGTCCATCGGCCCCAATCACATTCTTCATTTATTCTAGCGGACAGATTATCTGGATCATACAAAAGACTTTAGATATGACTCCGAAGAAGAATCTTGAATATGTGATCGAACCTTCTCTTCCAATCCAACGTCTTAGATGCGTGAGGCATAAAGAACTCACCAGACCACTTGAAAAGTGTGCCGAAACCCTAGTGTGTGTAACTAGTTTATTTGACACCTCTCGAAAACTGTCCTTTCTAGCAGCATGTGGTAGAAAAAGATATGGCCTTTTCAGGTTATACCGAAGGACACTTGCCCATTGACAAACCTAAATTATTGGTGAAGTATAGTCTTTTAAGGAGAGTTTGTCTTGCTCAAACAAATGAAAAAAAAACAATATTGTTAAATAAATTTTTTTCGAGAACAACATTCTTAACGAAAAATTGGTCATTTTGAATTCTCTAGAAAATATATTACCGACGAACTGCTCACTATTTATCGATAATATTAGTAAAGCTGGCTCTCATTAAAAAGAAACGCCTCACAGTGATATGTGAATTTCCACTAGATGTTCAGTAAATGTTTGAAGGCTGATGGATTTCCTTACTCACGCTAAAGCACAGGCTCTTCAAATGAGATTGCATGTATCTATCGTGGACTATCTACAATCTGTGGTCACTCAGAAAACCTATTTTGCCGAATTAAAGGTGTATATTTTGGAACGTCACCTTTATTGATGGCGTCTGTTTGAAAATATTCTTCGAACGGGTTTGCAGCATGATGTGGATTCGCAAAGGCAGTATGGTAAAATTAAAAATGCAAATCTCGAAATTCAGCATTAGTAAATCCTTCTATTTAAAGGACAATATGTTACGTTGATAGCTCAAACATAATTGTTAATATCGTTAATTGTCTTTTGTCAGTCATACGGACCTTGTATGACTGACAGAAGTAAAAATGACAAACACACCTAATAAGATTATTATATTCCTTCACTGACCATCTCACATACGTTTTAAACAAAATTTTATTTTTGATACATTTTCTCGTTTCTTAAAATTCACCGACCCATCTACATAGTTGAGGAAATTACTTTCATATTTCATCAATTTTTAACATTAGAGTACACGAACTTGTTCCCGATTTTTATTATTGTCCTATATGCCGATTCTGTAGCCACATTTCGTTTCTTATTATTATTTCACTATGCACAATATATATATATATATATATATATATATATATATATATATATATATATATATATATATATATATATATAATATATATATATATATATATTAGTGATGGCATCTGCATCCGCATGCGAGGATCATCCGCACAAAAATCAACATCCGCATCCGCATCCGCATTTTCTAAAATTCAACATCTGCATCCGCATCCGCACTTCTCCAAAATTCGACATCCGCATCCGCATCCGCAAATTAGAAAATATGACATCCGATCCATCACTAATATATATATATATAATATATATATATATATATATATATATATATATATATATATATATATATATATATATATATATATATATATATATATATATATATATATATATATATATATATATATATAATTGAATAAATAGTTGGTGAAGAGAGAACTATCGGATTGGTTTAGCATAGGAGTGGGATTGAGACAGGGTTTTTGTAATATCTCCATGTTATTTAATCTATTGATGAATGGTTTACTTAGAAAAATGGAGAGAGAAGGGAAGAGTATTACGTTGAGAAATATGGAGGGTGAATGGGAAGTGAATGTTTTACTTTTTGCAGATGATGCGGCATGTGTTGGTGGCAGAATCTGGAGAAAAGATGAGAATACTTGTGAGAGAGTTTGAAGGGAAATGTGCAAACACGAGATTGAAATTCAATCCAGCGAAGAATAAAGTTATGAGGATTGGAGGTGGGGATGAGGAAATATGGATGGAGGAATTGGTTTGTAAAAGTGTGAGAATGGAAACTTGAGGAGGTGAATGAATCAAATATCTAGTAATGTTGGGTGGAAGGTAAGGGTGGGACGGAAAAAGGAATAAAGAACAGAGTGGTAGAAGGAATGAAAGTATTGGGGGGCCTAAGAAAAGTATGGAAGAAAGGAAAAACTTCGAAAGAAATAAAGATAAGAATGTTTGAATGTATGTGTTCACCTTCTGTATTGTATGTGTGTGAAACATAGACGATAAGTGCTCGGTCGAGAAAAAGTTTCAATGTCTTTGAGATGAAAGATTTGAGGGCGATATATAAATTGAGAAGGATTGATAGGATTAGAAATGAAAGAATAAGGGAGATGTGTAAATAGAAGAAGGGTGTAATTGATAGAGAGGAGGAGGATGTGCTAAAATGGTTTGGACATATGTGAAGAATGAAAGAGAACAAAATGGTTGGCAAGGTACGTAGATCCGATGTAGATAGGGGAAGGTAGGGGGAGGGTAAGGCCGAAATGGAGATGGATGGATGGAGTGAGAGTGATTTTGATGGAAGGAATTTGAGTTTAGACGAGGGTAGAAGATTTGTGGAGACAGAGATGGAGGGAGGTGGTGAAAGCGTTGAAAGGTAAGAATAGTTATGTTTGTAAGGGAATTGTGGCGGGCACCACCTCACGAAAGTGGGGAAGGTGATAGTGATATATATATATATATATATATATATATATATATATATATATATATATATATATATATATAATATATATATATAATATATATATATATATATATATATATAATTAACATCCGCATCCGCATCCGCATCCTCTTCAAAATTAACATCCGCATCCGCATCCGCATCCTCATCAAAATTAACATCCGCATCCGCATCCGAACTTTTCGAAAATTCAACATCCGCATCCGCACTTTCGAAAATTCAACATCCGCATCCGCATCCGCACTTTCGAAAATTCAACATCCGCATCCGCATCCGCACTTCTCCAAAATTCAACATCCGCATCCGCATCCGCAAATTGGAAAATATGACATCCGATCCATCACTAATATATATATATATATATATATATATATATATATATATATATATAATATATATATATATATATATATATATATATATATATATATATATATAATATATATATATATATATATATATATATATCCAGTTTCACTTTCCCAGACACATTGACGCACTCTTTAATTTTCAACATCATCACAGACATAAAAAGAACGAAGGCATTCTTGTTATTCGGTGTGAAAGTTGCAACAAATCATTCATAATTGAGACTACGAAAACATTGCAGACAAGGAAGATATCAACACAAAGTCGATGTTTGGAGAGGGAACTAAAGTAACGCTCTATTATTGTACATCCCTGAGAAACAGACAACAGCTTGGAAAAATAGCAAATTCATTTTTTCATCCAAATCAAAAAAAACTTAACTGTCTCAATGAACCTTCCTCTAAAAAATACACAAACAAACTGTAATATATGTACAGGTATTTTTGATACTAATAATATTACTGGTATTTTTTAAAAATCTATTTCGAAAAAAAAAATATCTTCGTCGTACGCCCGCCAATCAGGAGATGCTCACCTTCAACCGCTGAAACGTTAAATCTCTTATCGTTCTTCATATGTACTAGCTACAGTTACTCTAATCAAAGTATAAGTATTACTTAGGAATTTAGATCAATGTTATAAATTTGGGACAATCTTGAATCCATATTATTGCCGCAAAAAAAGTAAAATAAATTTAATAGGGCTTCTTAAATAACAAAACTTATTTTGAAAATCACAAATATTTTTATATTTGTCTTTATTTATTTTTTATTAATAAAAGGTTTTAAAGGAAAAACGATATTTGTTCAAAATATTGCATAATTAACGACGTGGAATCTTATATGTTTAAAATTGACAACTTTTTAGGACGAGATAATTTCATTAGAAAATAGTCGTTGAAGTTTGAATTTAAACTCCAATGCAAAAGGGCTTATCCCCATTTTGTTTATGAATCTCCCTATACATCTGGCCTACTCTATAAACGTTTGTGTGTATATATATATATATATATATATATATATATATATATATATATATATATATATATATATATATATATATATATATATATATATATATATATATATATATATATATATATATATATATATATATATATATATATATATTTTTATATCTGTCCTGAGGAGGGAAAAGAGTGATTTGATTCCGTAACATAAATATTTTAATTTCCTTCTTTAACTGTTATTATTCATTTTTAGACTCAATGTTGATCTCGTTTTAGCGCTTTACATTTTAATGTTTTATTGAAGTGGTTTTAAAAGCTTGTTATAATATATATATATATATATATATATATATATATATATATATATATATATATATATATATATATATATATATAATATATATATATATATATATATATATATATATATATATATATATAATGAACAACCGGCGTTGCCCAGCCTGGGGTTCTGAGGTATAGGAGTTAAACGCGAAACACTGTTCAGTCAAACAAGAATTTCCTTGCAAAATATTTATTTCCATAAAACAAAACAGTCTTCCATCTGACCAAACAGGTTCAACTATAAAGAAACAAATAATAAACTTAGAATAACACATATAAACAAATAGCAAATTATAAAGACACAATATATAATACACGTACCGACTATGGCTGTTTACACCCAAGAACGCTACTCAACAACTAAACGCGGGAAAAAAGAAAGGAGACGATGCGAGGCGCAAATGACTCATAGACTGACTCACTTTTTCCTTCTGCCTTAACAAAGGCAGTAACAATATATATTCATGGAACCGTTGTCATTTTATCGTGGAATTAAAAAAACAGTTGGTAATCACGAGTAATAAAGTTGCCAACGTTCTTCAGAAAATATTAACCTAAATACATAGATGAAATTATCGTAAAATTATTGCTGTAATACAGTCTACGGAGGTTCTGCCCACCGTACCCCCCGCCCCTTGAGTGGTGATGATAATAACAATATATGTA
>SEYY01002617.1:45000-52500 GCA_009176605.1 Armadillidium nasatum
ATATATATATATATATATATATATATATATATATATATATATATATATATATATATTATATATATAATATATATATATATATATATATATTATATATATATATATATATATATATATACTATATATATATATATTATATAGGTGTTCGAGAATGTTCTTCGAGGTGATATAACTGAGCACGAAAATTTTTGAATGCCAGCTTGAAAGAGATTGAAGTGGACTGCAGTGTAAACTGTTCAGCTCTGATTTTGAAAGGATTAGAGATATTATATTAACTATTAAGCAAATTATATGCCAATGACTCAACTCATCATTCTTCTCATTTCAAATCTGCCCCTTCTTTTGCTTCTAGAGTTGCTTCACGTCTTCAACTTTCCGATTCCATTCTTGCCGATCTGGATGGGATTTCCCTGTTGGGCCCCTGATATCTTGGGAAATTCAACTCTTTGAATACTCAATTTCACATCTCTCTCAAAAAAACCCTCCTAACTTTTCTGTCTCCTTCGACGACTCTCCCGTTCTTGGTCTATATAATCTTGCATACCTCATTACAAAGGTCGCAGAAGTGGTCTCTAAAAATCTTCGTGTTCTGTTCAGATTGCAAGATCTTTTTCCTTCTGAACAAAGGTCTTATTCGCCCATGCATGGGATACTGTTCTCATATTTGGGATTCTTCCGGTTCCACCCTTCTTTTGGATAGGAACAATTCTAGGGCTAGAAGACTAATAAACTGTCCCCTATTCACAAACTTCCTTGACTCTCTTTCTCTGAAACGTGAAGTTGGGTCACTCTCTCTGTTTTGTTAGGTACTACAACAGTAGATACTTGAGGGAATTGACCTCTCACATTTCCACCTCCATTGCGTCGCCATAGCAGCACAAGGGGTGTCTTGCTTGCACATGAGTTTTGTGTGAGTATTGCATTCTCTAGGCTTGAACGTTGTGGTACTTGATTTCCAGCCATCTGTGTTCTGTGGAACTCCCTACCTTCTTCTGATTTTCCTGCTGCATTTAACCTGCCACTCTTTTATATCCTTTGTCTGCGCCCACCTGAGAGATTTGCATTAAGCTGGGTAGGTTTTCTTTGATTCTTTAATTATACCCCTTCCTTGAAAAGAGCCCTGCCCGTGAGAGGTGGTAAAAAAAATTAACCATAAATCTCCCAATTGAAGATGAGTAAATAATATATATATATATATATATATATATATATATATATATATATATATATATATATATATATATATATATATATATATATATATATATATATATATATATAATATTTTTACATTTATAAATTTTTTTTTTTTTTTTTTTTTAGCTTTATAAGCTATAACGAACTATATTTTTGAATACTCAGTTAATATTTTATTTGTAATAATAAATATATTTTTTATATCTTATAATATATTATATATATATATATATATATATATATATATATATATATATATATATATATATATATATATATATATATATATATATATATATATATATATATATATATATATATATTTTTTTTTTTTTTTTTTTTTTTTTTTTTTTTTTTTTTTTTTTTTTTTTTTAAAAAATTTTAATTTTAAACAAAAAAACTTTTTTTTTTTTTTTTTTTTTTTTAAAACCAAAAAAAAAATTTTTTTATTTTAAACCAATATATATATATATATATATATTATATATATATATATATATATATATATATATATATATATATATATATATATATATATATATATATATATATATATATATATATATATATATATATATATATATATATATATATATATATATATAATTGCATTCTCAGTTATTTCCATGATTGGTAAATACACAAGTGAATTAAAATATCCTTTTTTATATTTATATTTATTTATAAACATTATTTTCCTTAAAAATTATATTTACTTATCATATTCATATATTTATTTTTATTTACATTTATATTTTTATTTTTATTTATATTTCTGCCTTCTGTATAAACTGTATTTCATCTTTTGGAAGAACTTTATAAATAAGCATAGAAATTAGTCCCCCAACTCAGCACACACTGTTACCATACGCCTTCAGTTCATCATCAATTTTAAAATAATTTTTAAAGTTTGAAGCCTCCACTTTTCGTCAATTAATTGCTGAATGCAAAAAAAATAAAAAATAAAAAATAAAAATAAAAAATAAAAAAAAATTAAAACTTTTAACTTGGAACGTGGACACTGTCCGTGAAAACTCCTTTTTGATCCCTGACTCAAATGAAATAGGTAAATTCGTTCTATTTTGGCTTCTCTGTTTAAAATTCAGGTCTTATCATTGACTCCAGCTGAATTAAATAGAAGAACGGATAAAGCCATTTGCATATTTTGTTCCTTTTGCCATAAGGGCCTAAACAACGCGGCCTAACAACAAATTTTACAATACCTTTTATCTGAATTACCAAAAATTCGTTATTATCACTAATTTGTAACTTTAATTGTGATATATATATATATATATATATATATATATATATATATATATATATATATATATATATATATATATATATATATATATATATATATATATATATATATAGGCTTTCTTGTTATAGCTATGTTATTTCTTGTCTTTCTAAATGTTTTCTCTATATTGTTAGGAAACGACGTTAAGAATAAATTCCAGTGGTAAAATATTGTTTTTAAAAGTTTTAAATATTAAATAAAAAATTTAATTCTCGAAAGTATTTTAGTTCGTCAGTCAGGAGTTATATTAAGAAGTGGAGGAAGTAGGAAGAACCAACTGGAGGGGGACCCTTTAGCGTGTCTGCCATGCATTAACAGAATGGCGATAAATTAGTGTTTAATTCAAATCTCGCAAACAAAACTCAAACCCTCATTTTCTTTCGCTTATCAAAAAACTAGTCCTAATTTCCCCTACTAAGTGGAAATCTTAGATTCGATTACAGAAACACTTCTTCAGATTTAAAGTTATTTACTGTGCCATTTGATAACTGATTTTTTTTTATATATTTGATCCGATATTTTTCTATTATAATGTCTTCTTAGGAATCAGAAGACACAATTTTTTTTAGAGTATGGCCAAATCGTAGACAGTACATAACTGAATGGAAAACGATAGACAAATTTTTTTTCAAAAGTGTCGACGATTTGACCTGTCGACGATTTGGGTATAGCACCATCAGAAAGCCGAAAAGAGAATGGGTAATTTTAAATTCAAAAATATATTACGCACACACTCTTCAGAAATGTTACCAAAGAGCCGAGTTAACCAATACTTGAAGGAACGATAAGATTATTATATAAATAGGAAACATACAAAATATTCCTCATTTAAAGAATAACTTCTTCAAATTTATTCATTTGAAGAAAGTTTCATTTCTTCATAAAATAAACTATTTAAAATTTAGAAATTATCTCAAATTCATTTGTGAACCATACTCGAATAATTATAATAAAAATCAATGGAAAATTAACTATATATATATATATATATATATATATATATATATATATATATATATATATATATATATATATATATATATATATATATATATATATATATATATATATATATATATATATATATATATATATATATATATATATATATATATATATATTATTTGTTTTTTTTTTTTTTTTTTTTTTTTACAGAACGCCAACCGCTCACGGGCAGAGCCCTTTTCAAGGAGGGGGCATGCACACATGGATAAGATTCATTTAAACATACACACCTAACGCACAGCCCTCAGGTGGGAACAGACGGAAGCCTTGAAGAGTGGAAGATTAAATACAGGAGGAAAAATAGATGAAGGTAGAGAGTTCCACAGAATAGAGTTGGCTGGAAAGAAAGAGGTACCACAACGGGCTAGCCTGGGATTTCCTACGTCCACACAAAATTGGTGGGAAGGCAGGGCACTCCTTGTGCAGTGAGGACGACACAATGGTGGAGGAATGTGAGAGGCCAATTCCCTCGAGCACCTGCCATTGTAGTACCTGTAGAAAAGAGATAGCGCGCCAACTTCACGTCGCAGAGACAGAGGGTCAAGAGAGTTTGAAAGTAGGGGACAGTTAATTAATCTTTTAGCTTATATATTATATATATATATATATATATATATATATATATATATATATTATATATATATATATATATATATATATATATATATATATATATATATATATATATGGCCAGACCTCGGTTTAAACCAGGTACATATTTAAAAAACTACTGAAGGTACGTTAAAAAGGATTATATTTTTGGGAATCCTTGTCGAATTTCAGGTAGGAAACTTGGGAAATAAAAAATAAATTCTTATAATAATTTTATTACGTAAGTTAATTTTAGTTATTTTTAATTCTCGCAAGAATCGTACGTCTGGCAATGTCAGTTTTTTTCACTTTTTTCAAAATTGGAAAAATGGGAAAAACCAAATCGTCGACAGGAAAAGTAGTCGACAATATCATCATCACTCACGGGTCGGTGGGTACGGGGGGCAGAGCCCCCCATAGACAAATATTCGGTATAACATCAAATTTAAGTTTGTTAGTTCATCCATTGTTGTACAAAACCATTTTTTTTTTTTTTTAAATTTCTAACATTTTATACTTTTCCTACCTGAAATTCTAAAAATATAATCCTTTTTACGTACGTTCAGTATTTTTTAAAATATGTACCTGGTTTAAACCGAAGTCTGACCTATATATATATATATATATATATATATATATATATATATATATATATATATATATATATATATATATATATATATATATATATATATATATATATATATATATATATATATATATATATATATATATATATATATATATATATATATATATATATATATATATATATATATATATAAATATAATTATATTTTGTTTATTTTTATTTACGAGAATTTAAGAAATTTATTTTATTTTATTTTATTTTTTTATTTTAAATTTAATTTATAATAAAATTTACTATTTATAATGTAAATGTTGATTAAACTATTTTAATTCAAATCATTCATTTGCATTACTTATCTTCTTAATAATTTACCTTAAGTGGAAAACAATACAATATTTAATTAAAGTAAATTTCCTTTTACTGTAGAACAATTTGGTTGGGTTTTCTTTGTTGTTTTCTTTTTGGTTTTCTTTTGGTTTTCTTTGTTTTCTTTTTGGTTTTCTTTTGGTTTTCTTTGTTGTTTGGTTTTTGGTTTTCTTTTGGTTTTCTTTGTTTTCTTTTTGGTTTTCTTTTGGTTTTCTTTTTGGTTTTCTTTTGGTTTTCTTTGTTTTCTTTTTGGTTTTCTTTTGGTTTACTTTGTTGTTTGGTTTTTGGTTTTCTTTTGGTTTTCTTTGTTTTCTTTTTGGCTTTCTTTTGGTTTTCTTTGTTGTTTTCTTTTTGGTTTTCTTTGTTTTCTTTTTGGTTTTCTTTTGGTTTTCTTTGTTGGTTTTCTTTTTGGTTTTCTTTGTTTTCTTTTTGGTTTTCTTTTGGTTTTCTTTGTTGTTTGGTTTTTGGTTTTCCCCGAGATCTTGAACATTGAATTTTATGAAAATAAAATATTAAAATTAATCTTTATTTATATACAAAATGAATTTATTTTTATATAAAACAAAAATAATTTATTTATTTATATATTTTTTTTTATTTTTTTAATTATTTTTTCATTTATTTATTTATTTATTTATTTATATATTTACTTGTCCACAGACTTGATTTTTTGGCTAACGAGCTCTCAGTCAAACATTATTTTCCCTCCGTATGCAAAATTAGTGTTTCTCATTTCTAAACCCGAGATCTCATTAAGATAATGCGCTCGTCAGAATAGTCCACAATTAAAACATTTGTATTTTTCAATGAAATAAAACCTAGCAAAAAAAGATGGTACATTTTAGAATATTTTTTATTTTCAGGACTAAAGAATGTTAAATCGAACTTTGTGGGTTTCGGACATGCAGTTCTGATTTTGAAACACACACACACACACACACACACTCACCTACAAACACAACGCAAACAGTATATATAAATATATATATATATATATATATATATATATATATATATATATATATATATATATATATATATATATATATATATATATATATATATATATATATATATATATATATATATATATATATATATATCAATAGCGACTCTGGAACTTAATTTCCGAGGCGTTTATACCCATTTCTAATTCCACATCCCCCGAGTTAAGATTTTAAATATTATTTTGTGTGATAATTTATTTAAGCATTTTGTAATACACTTAACATTATTATATATAGTAACTACATAGCGACATGTATCGGCATATTTAAAGGCATGAATTGCATTCAACAATAAGTCACTCTTGATAATATATTATATAATATATATATATATATATATATATATATATATATATATATATATATATATATATATATATATATATATATATATATATATATATATATATATATATATTATCTCCCCCCTAAAGCCTGATGGTCACATTTTACTCTGTTTGAAGTCTTCCTCTCGAAACTTAACTAAACGCAACAATAGCATCAAAAATGAAGATGAAAAAAAAAAATGCTCAACAAACATAAATAAAAAGACAAAAGCGAACGAAACACCACTGCGTATAAAGCCATTCCTTCAAAGACTTTTTAATTCTTTTATCAAACCTCAAAGAGACGCTTTATTAAATAAAAGAAAAAGGCAATAATTAAATAAATGTTTTGTAAATGAAGGTAAGGGTGCAACAACGTGGGACTTTTCAGAAGAACAAACTAGCTGAATTGAGCGCGTGAAAGGGATTGCTGTTTGTTCCAACAATGCAAAATGGAGATTCTTCATAAAAGGAAGCTTTTATTAAATCGTTTTAAAAACAATGAGAATAAAATTGATACTTTGAAGGCTTTCAATCTCTAAAAAAGAAAAAAAGAAAAAAGAAGAAAAAAATAAACTTGATGAATGATTGTTTCCTTGCATCAAAAGTGGAGTTATAAATGTTGCATGATCTTACTCATATAGCCCACGAAAACGTATATATATATATATATATATATATAATATATATATATATATATATATATATATATATATATATATATATATATATATATATATATATATATATATATATATATATATATATATATATATATATATATATATATATATATATATATATATATATATATATATATATATACTAAAACCACATGGCTCGTGGTGTATTAATAATATATACAAACTTTTTAAGACTGCTATACGAGGAATCGAACTCTGATCTTTAAGCTGGTAAAGCAGAGCGTTACCTCTGTACCACGACAGTCCAAAAGAAAATCTCAAAGGTGAAGCTCACGAACAACCTATCATACAGACATTCTCAAAGGACTCCCCCAACTGCATTCTAGCATGACAGGTTGTTCATGAGATTTCCTTTTGAACTGTCGTTTAACAGAGGTAACGCTTTGTCTGACCAGCTTAGAGGTTC
>SEYY01002617.1:55000-57500 GCA_009176605.1 Armadillidium nasatum
TATATATATATATATATATATATATATATATATATATATATATATATATATATATATATATAATATATATAACCTCCAACAATTAACGTAAAAACGAATTGCGGAGTTTTGTTTTAAAATTGTATTAATGGTAAGTAAATGGTATAAATGGTAGAAATGAAAGTGAAAGATCTACTAAGGTTTTAGGGAATCTGGTTGGTTTTATAATTAACGATGCAAGAGTAAAGTGTTAATATTCTATTTACTCTCAGCTTAATGTTTCTCTGTAACGAGAATGTCGAACAAATTGTATGTGTATGTAAAGAAAGTGTTATTAAGGAAACAGTTTTGTATGAAAAAGAGTTGTGTGTGACAGCTCGTGGTGTATAAGATTAGTATATGGTAGGAGCAAAGATGAAGGTGAAATTATGATTGTGCAGACAGAAAAAAAGTAGTAGGTTTAGTAAGGTGTCAAGAACTGATAAACTATTTTGGAACGCTCCACAGAATTCAAAAGAGTTGTGGACAATGCACATAGAAGTGTAAAGTAGCTAGAGGTTGTAGAAGTAGATCTAAGATACTATGTCGACACAGTGATTACCCTGATAAATTTGCAGTATGAAAATTTTGAAAGTGAATAGCTGTGAGAGAAACCTGGAAATCTTGGAAGAGAATGAAATAATATGTAAAGAATGAAAGAAAGAAAAGAAAATCATTAAGAGAAAGGTAAATGAGAGAGGGAAATGGAAGTAGAATAGTAGAGAGATACATGCACTACTTTTACTTTTCCATTATTTTAGATTTTAAAAAAATGAGTAAGTAAAAAATGAAGACAGAGATTTGTTTCAGTTACTAAATTGGGAAATTGAATTGAGAGTGTTGTAGAAATACAACAAAAGTAAAAGAAACAAAGTAATTTAAAAATTTTCAATAATTGGATGACTCTGTCAGTCTCTTGTCATTTTTAAAAATTTCCTCAGAATCATTCTAGATCTCTTTTACTGCAGGCCAAATCTACTTTCCCAAATTTCACAGATTTTCATCTAATCCTACCCTGAATCAATCTAGCAATTAATCTTAATTTCCGATTAGTTGTTGAATAACAGTATCAATTATATCAATTTTGTAAACAGCATAAAATTTTATTAGTTACTATAGTTAAGAAAGTGAACCATTCTTAAATCATCCCATCCCGGCATTTAGTGAAGTATTTTTCCCAAGTTGGTTCTAGTCTTTGTTCTGCCTTACACAATACTCTTAAATTGTAATTTTTTTTATCAGTGATGGAAGTTTGTGTATGTTCTCTCGATTACAACAAAGAATAAACTTTCGAATCCCTCTAATTTTTAAATTTATTCTACCGAAATAGAAGGCAACTGGGGAAGAAAAACATTAAGTGTTAGAAGAAGAAGAAGAAGAAGAAGAAGAAAAAGAAGAAGAAGAAGAAGAAGAAGAAGAAGAAGAAGAAGAAGAAGAAGAAGAAGAAGAAGAAGAAGAAGAAGAAGAAGAGAAAAGAAAAAGAAAAAGAAAAAGAAAAAGAAAAAGAAAAGAAAAAGAAAAGAAAAAGAAAGAAAAAGAAAAAGAAAAAGAAAAAGAAAAAGAAAATGAAAATGAAAATGAAGAAGAAGAAGAAGAAGATAGAACAAACGGAACGAAGAGCATACGTGAATGAAGGTGTGAAAAGAAAGTCCTGCAAAATAAAAGAAAATTGGAATAATGATGAAAATTAGAATTCTTATTTTACGCTCTTTTATCCAGTCATCTCAATAGAAGAAAATTATCCTTCAATTTCCTTTCGGACAAACGTCAAATGACCTTTTGCCAAACTTTGCCTTAAGGAACCTTTATCACTCTCTCCAATCATATTTAAGGAGTTTTTGCGTCCTTCCGGCTAACAAAATCGTTCTGAACGTCTAATCTTTAAATTTTCATGAACTATAAATTAATGATGTAAGAAAGAATCGGTCTTATCAGTAATTAACTTAATTTTTTTTTTAATAATTAAACTGATAAAAAATTTAGAATATTCCATATTAAATCATATTAATTATTTATTTAGAAAATTCTTTATTTACGAATTATTGTTTTTTTTTTAGTGCTTAATAGAGATATCCGTTAATAATAAATCATGTTTCTTTATTATTTATTTATTTGGTTAGTTGTTCGTTTATAAATTACTGTTTTTCATTGATGTTTTAATGAGAGCTTTTGTAGCGAGGAAGAATATTAATGGTTTTAAAGTTTTTTTTTTTACACATCGCCACCACTCACGGGCAGAGCCCTATTCAAGGAGGGGTGCTAGTCTCTTGTTTCAGTATACGTAACTAACCTTTTACCTAGTTTCGAACCAAATACCTTTCAGCTAAAGTCCAATACTTAACCACTGTACCACACCAGTACTTGTCAATGAAATTGGTTTATCGATGATGTATATTGATAAAGATGCTCATCAGTTTGGTTGCTATCAATAATTATATCATTATTCACTAATAAATATTACTACACTACAAAAATTGCCCTA
>SEYY01002618.1:0-15000 GCA_009176605.1 Armadillidium nasatum
CGATACTTTACTCTTATTCAAAAATTTTACCGATACCGATACTGAAAAGTCGATACCGATACCGATACCGGTATCGAAAATATGCCGATACTTGCCGATACGATACCGATACCGAACTTCACTCCATCCCTAATATATATATATATATATATATATATATATATATATATATATATATATATATATATATATATATATATATATATATATATATATATATATATATATATATATATATATATATATATATATATATATATATATATATATATATATATATATATATATATATATATATATATATATCCTTTTTCCAAATGGGTGGAGGTTGGGGAAAGAGGTTGGTGGGGTGTTCAAGAGTTGGGTCCCCGTCCTATACCCTGGCAACATAGATTCTGGATATTATATTTAAAATTCCAAGAATCAATGGCAAAAACTCTTTAAAAAATTAAATCCGCATCCGCAATTGAATATCCGCAACCGCATCTTCGGATAGTAAAAAATTACTATCCGCTCCACCTCTAATATATATATACTCTACAGCATACCCACATTGTAGTGGTGAGGGAGCCCAGGTACCATTCTTTAATGGTACCTGCTAAAAAGTATGCTAGTGACTTAGTTCTTTTCTTTCTATTTGCTTGGTTTCTTTTCTGACGATCTTATTCCTATATTATTATTATTATTATTATTATTTATTTTTGTTGATTTTATTGGTTCATATTCTTTCATAGTTTTGTATTGTTGCCCATTTTATTCATGTTATTACTTTTATTCTTCTCACTGTTTCTTTTCTTTGGTGTTACTTTTTCGCTCTTTTATTTACTTAACGCCGTTATGTATATAAACTTTTTTCCTTTATGTCAGAGGGTATGTGCCCACCGATCCCTGTTTTTGTTTTTGGGAGGCAAACCCTGGCTCTACTTGTGTTGTTGAAGGTGTAAACTGCACCGTCCCAGTTCGTAATCCAGCTCACACGACCCTGCATCATATTTGGTTCTTTTTCCCTGACTCCTCTGTAACATCTTTAATAAGAGAATGCTCGCCGCCCAGCGCTGTCCCATGGGTTCAAGTCTCACGAGTTCGACATTCATGAAGGGGGACCATAAAACCTTAATACAAATATGGATTCTATCAATTTGCTTCGGAACTCAGTGGAAACTTTTTGGTAAAACCCTGCAATGATTGTTGACCCACAGATTTTAGAACTTTATAAGAGCATTGACGCCACGAATTTCCCCCCTTCGCCTCGACGGCCTCTGCCAACTCCCAGCGTTACCTCGTACGGTAAGCCCTCGACATCCCAGGTCCCCGGACAGTGGTAGCAGCATAGACAGATCTCCCTCTTTCATCGTCATTCTTGCATATTTAAGTTTCATGTTGCAGTCGTTCTGGCAGGAGTGTTAGACGAGTGATCAGATTGTGGATAAGGTGAGGGTACATAAAATCTATCATTGACGAATGGTCATCTTCTCTCAGGCACAACCGTTAACAGGAGGTCGTCCTCGCACGTCTCCGCATTGTCCACACCAACCTTACTCACAGCTACCACATGTCTTGGAATCGTTCTCCCTTTTGTCAGTTCTGCAATCTGACCAATAATAATAATATTTGTAGAATTACGCACGTAAAATTGCTTTTCACTTGTTAAAATTTTTTTGACATTAAAAGAAATTTTTCAAATAACAATTATTTTACATTTAATAAGTATTTTTGTAAAGTATATAAAGTTTATGCTGAATACATTTAATTTTTTTTATTGTTTTGTACAGACACTACTTGGCGATGTTGGTGAGGCAGAAAAAGGTTCCAAAATGAAAAGTACTTCAAAAAGCAGACCCCAATCGTCAGTAACACGTGATCAAAGCCTTGAAGAAGAGTCATCTGGAAAACCTGAGTTGCAGATTTTGTAATTTTAGTTTTAAAAGCAAAGATAAGTTGAAAATCCATTTAAAGACACATGAAAAAAGGAAGTTTAAATGTGCCCATTGCAGTTATGAGGGTAATTCTAAAAGTTTTGTTAAAACAGCATTTGTTAATTCACAGCAATGTCAAATTGTTTAAGTGTTCTGACTGCTCCTATGAATGCAATTTTAAAGGAAACTTAAAAAGACACATGCTTATACATGGAAATGTCAAGTTATTTAAATGTTCTGAGTGTACCTATGAATGTAACGATAAAAGAAACTTAAAAATCCATTTGTTAAATCATGAAAATATAAAGTTATTTAAATGTTCTCACTGCTCCTATGAATGTAATCATAAAGAAAGCTTAAAAAGACACATGCTTATACATGGAAATGTAAAGTTATTTAAATGTTCTGAATGCTCCTATGAATGTAACGAGAAAAGTAACTTAAAAATCCATTTGTTAAATCATGAAAATATAAAGTTATTTAAATGTTCCAAGTGCAACTATGGATGTAACGATAAAAGCAAACTTAAAAAAACATTTGTTAATTCATGAAAATGTAAAGTTATTTAAATGTTCTCACTGCAGCTATGAATGCAATCGTAAAGGAGACTTAAATAGACACATGCTTAGACATGGAAATGTAAAGTTATTTAAATGTTGTGAATGCTCCTATGAATGTAATGTGAAATCAAGCTTAAAAAAACACATGATTATACATGGTTCTTAATTAAAGAATAAAAATATCATTAAATAACTTATATAAATGAATTAAACTATTAAAGGAATTAACAAATAAATAAATTTTTTGCTCAGTGGTTGTAATTCTTACATTCTTTACTTTTATTCTTAAAATTAAATAGCTTTTATTCCACCATCATAAAACTGAAAAGTAATTAAAATGAAAGATAAATAAGACAATGCTGACTCGGCTTAATCTTAAATTAATTTATTATTTTATATTTTACATATTTTTCACGATGGCAGAAATATAAATGATAATATTACATAGGGCAGGACACAGAGAAAGACAGGTACTCTTACCTAGGCCTTTATTTACATGTATATCACATAGTACAGTTCGTGTTACAATACATGAGATACCTTTGTTGATTCAGTGAACATGAACTATTATTTATTTTTCATTGGCCACAGTAAGCACTTAACAGTTGTTTTTATGTCAGATTTTTTTAATATAAAAATGTCAAATTATGGTAGGGCATGAGACAAGGTCTTTGCTCCTTAGATATATGGTCTGAGCTATAAAGGAAAGCCAAAAAAAAAAAACCTTGGTTTTTGATTTAAAAGATTTTTTTTTTTTTTAAAAAATTTTATTTAATATATATATATATATATATATATATATATATATATATATATATATATATATATATATATATATATATATATATATATATATATATATATATATATATATATATATATATATATATATATATATAACTATATATTTCCATTTTTAGCTTCAACATATTTTAAAATATAACAGCTTCGTCAAAATATTCAAATGAGATTTTTATAATTTCGGCAGATGATATTCTGACGTCATAATTATTCCTATTATTTTAAACTTTTTTTTTTTTTTTTAATTTATTTTTTTATTTTTTTGCTTACAAAATAATTTGGCGTTCGTCGATTAACCAAAAAAAAAAAAAAAAAAAAACCATTTCCTTTTCGTAGTTACGCTGAGAAGGAAAAAAAAAAACACTAAGATTTTCCCTTTTTTTTTTTTCATACACAGGGGAGTTTTTGGGTCCTTTGGACCACTGATTTACCATTTCTATTTTTTTTTTTTTAAATTTTGACCACAACAACTTTTAAACCTTTAGAGACTCAGAAAAATATCAGAAGTCGAAAATTCTTAGATTTAAATAATGTGTATACATTGTAAATTTCAGCTCAATTGGTCAAATAATAAAAAACTTTTTTTTTTTTGAGATTGGATCCTTCCCATTTATGGAAAAAAAAATGCTTACTTGAACCCGACTATTACCCAAAGTTTTAAGCAAAAATTTTATTAGGAGAATGGGCCTCCCATAGGCCCTTCTTGTTTTATTACTTTAAAATTTTTCCAGCAGAGTTTTCTACACTTAATGAATTTATCAAAGTAACTTTTTATATTTTGGAATTTTGGAATATTAAAGTGATGGGTGCTGATCCAAACGAGTGTGCTTTATTCCAGAATAGAACAATTCGTCTTTGCAGCAGACAAGAATGGACACCACATATTGTAAAAATTTGTAATTTTAAATTTTTTTTTAATATGAATTTTTTTTTTTTTTATTACAAAATCTTTTTCTGTTCTTTAATTTACCCAAAAAAAATTAAATTCAGATCATTTCATTTTTTTTTAATTAGGCTGAGTCAAAAAATAAAATGTTGCTGTGTGCTAAAAAAAAAAAAAATTTGTTACGATTAAAGCTGTAAATGAAAAAAAAAAAAAAAAAAAAACACCCTGGTTTTTTCAGGTTTAAGATGAAAATCATGGGCCCAGTGGGTTGTACTTGTACTTGGACCCAAGTATGATATATATATATATATATATATATATATATATATATATAATATATATATATATATATATATATATATATATATATATATATATATATATATATATATATATATATATATTATATATATATTTTGGAAAAAATATTAAAAATTCCATCTTTGAAGACTTGGATCACTTGCTGGAGAATAATTTTTCAAGCCATAGACTCCAACCTCTGGCCAAAAATCACTCCAGTGCATCACTATAGATAAGTGTTTAGTCAACATTGAAATTTTTTAAAGCTTTTAACAGGGTTTTATGAAAGGTAACCCAATGGATCATATTACTGAGTTTATGAACAAATGAGAACCAGTTGATATTGTATATCTGGATTTTAGCAAAGCTTTTGATAAGGTACCTTATAAAAGGTTGATTTACAAGTTACCTCAGGTGGTTTAGGAGGGGTTGTGATTAGATACAGAAGTGGTTGAAGAACAGGAGGAAGTGTGTTCAGTAATAAATGGAAATAAATTTTCATGGGAACTGTTAAAGAGCAAGTTCCTCAGGGTTCTGTGCTATGATTTCTTGTATTCATAAACCTGAGACATTTAAAAATTCGAAGAGAGTTTTCATTACTAACATAAGGTGAGTATTGTGTTTTAAAAGTTTGAAGCAAATTTTCAAAGTTGGTAATTGAGAAAATTGGGTGGTGAGTGCAATTGAAAACATAGGGTGGGATTTGTAGTAATGTAAGGAAATTCTGTTACTTATATACAGACATGCTTATAATAGGTCATATGGTATATGTTAAGAAAAGCTATATTTTTATTTTAAAAAATAAAAATGATAAAATCTAAGCAAATATATGGGACTTATCACATGCCATTCATAGATGGTGATGAATGAGATGAACTTTTGAGGAGCTACAAGGAACACAAAATTATGCCAATATCATCAACAGTGAACTATCCCTAATGAAATCTGATGGTCTTAATTGACCCTTTCTTGATTCTTGTCACATATATACTTATTTTGAAAAAAAAAAAATTTTTTTTAATTTTCCATACATTGTTTAAATTTTGGATACTTTGCATTTTGAGTTCTGAGCATTCACGAAAGTGTAAATTTATTCTCAAATAAAGTTCCTTACCAAACCTTTTAAGTTTTGTGTGGTTCTTAGTAAAATTGTTCAAAAATGGTTCTCAGTTACCCCATTTTATGGTAAGCGTAACCTTGTAGCAGGAGATGTTGGTTGAATTATTGTATCTAGTCTGTGATTAAAGTGAATATGAGCCGTAAATAAACAGGAGTAAAATATCTTATTTTTTATTTTATACTCTGCAGATATTTCTTTTGAATCTATCCCAGATTTATTATTATTTATTTTTATAAGTACAATATATATATATATATATATATATATATATATATATATATATATATATATATATATATATATATATATATATATATATATATATATATATATATATATATATATATATATATATACTTAAAAAATGACTTTATAATGTATTTTTAAGTTGCATTTATTGCTATCAGGCAAAAAAAAAAAAAAAAAAAATTTAAACTTTGGAGTAAAAAAAAAAAATAATAATAATAATTCTTTGAATAATTATTGATATGAAACATGAGGAAGAATTTAAGATGGAACTTTAAGAAAGTACCGAAAGAAGAAGATGATAAAATTAATATTCATTTGGAGCCAATTTTAAAATTAGAAGAAATTCAGGTATGGAAAAACTATAACATTATTATTATTATTATTATTATTATTATTATTATTATTATTATTATTATCATTTTTATTATTATTATTATAATTATTATTATTATAATTATTAATGTTTTAAGTTAATGGATTGGACAAGTTTTTTTTTTTTTTTTTTTTTTTTTTTTTTTTTTTTTACTTCTTGAAAAGGGCCCCACCCTAATGGTGACAACATGTAAAGAAAAAGTGCTTGATTAAATATTTAAAAGTATAATCTTGAATAGGTTTGGACAATCTTGCTCTTGCAGCCTATATTTATTTTTAGATATTTATATATGGTTGTCAGTTTCTAATAAGTCTATTCTTCTACAGTTGTGAGCTCCAATAGTCCATCTAATTTTGTGATGTTTTTAGCAATCAAGGATTGGGATTTGATCTTTGAAAGGAATGAAAATATAAAATTTTTCTTGACCTCACTTACCAATTTAATAATGATACAATAGAATTCTATCTATTCTCTAATTCTTATTTCCAATTATTTTAACAATGACTTTACTTTTAATTTAGAATTATTTTTTAATCAATAGTAAAATAGTTAATGTAGAAGTAGTGTTTTTAATGGTAGTATTTTATCAGTTGATTCTTTACAAAATAATTTGAACAGGAGGAAAATTGTTACGGATTTCCATCGATATGAAGAGAGAAATTATAAAAGAAAATATTTGATATAGGAAATATATATAAGATATTATATATTATATATATATATATATAATATATATATATATATATATATATATATATATATATATATATATATATATATATATATATATATATATATATATATATATATATATATATATATATATATATATATATATATATATATATATACTATATATATATATATATATTTGAGCATAGGCTTGAGGCTTACCAATTTCCACCAGAGTTTGGAAGTTTTCCTGAGGAACAGCCAAATTAAAGACCAACTTGTTTGTGTTTGAAATGCAAGTCAAAGGAAGTTGGGAAAATAGATAAAGGGTGTGTGTTCCAGACTACATTAGTAGAGTACACGTAGGACTGAGTATAGTGCTTAAGTCTGAATAGCTGTCCAAAGAATGAATGATTGTAGAAAAACGTGTCGCACAAACTGTTTTCAATGAGGAAGGTATGAGACGAGAGTTCAATGATAGAGTGATGTAACAGTTTGACTGGCAGAAAGAGATCGCAAAGAGTTAGTGAGAGTGAAGGAGCAAATAATAAGAAAAACCCTAGATACCACCATTGCAAGAAAAACTGTGAGGCATACTCCTTTCAAGGGTGAACAACTCCTCCATAAAGAGGAAGCAACTGGAAAGTGAAGAATTTTTTAGCATATCTCAGAACACCCAACCTTTTAGAAGCTTGTTTAGAAAAGAAATAATGGGATCCTTTTTAGAAAGATCAAGAGAAAAAGAAACACCAAAAATAGTTAGGACAGTTGAAAGGATGTTACAGTTTGAGTGTTAGATTAGGAAAGATGAATGAACAGAGTTTTTGAGCCATTGAAAATAATCATGTTTTCTCTGTCCCAAATAGAAATTCAAGAAAGATCTGAACTTGCTCCAAGTCCACCCTTGTAGCGTCCTTGCTGTTAGGTCGGATATCTTTCAAAGTATTGAAGAGTAGAGTCATCGGAATATCAAAGGATAGGGATGAAGAAATAGAGGGATCATTAATGATAAATATAAAGTTGGCAATAAGAGCAAATCCTTGAGAACTACTATTAATATATTTCAAGTATGAACAGCGACCATCTACAACAGCTGCTACAGAAATACTGGAAAGAAATTCAGAGAAAGATGGATAGATGCCGAACGAGGGAAGTTTATATATTGAAGATTTGTTCCAGACTCTAAGAACGCATTCGCTATATCTACTTCCACAGCAAAAGATTCACTAAGAGTCAGAGATAAGAGTAGTGAAAAAATACGACCGTGTACTAGATCAAGCAGGTGGCACTAAACCATCACTGAAGGAAGTTGGGGAAAAAGAGCAAAAGGGAGTGTGTTCCTTACTTTACCAGAATAGTACATGCAAAACTGCATAAATTGTTTTTTTTTTTTTTTCGTTATAAGTATACTGAAGTTTGAATTGTTTGTTCTTATGAAACTTGAAAAAATATCTTAACACATTGACTTACTTTTTTTGTCCTAATTTGAAAAACGTTTCAAATGAACCACAAGCTGTTGCCAAGAATGAGGACGTGATAGAGCCAAACCGAGTTAAAATTCATATTGAGCGTACTCAAATTCACCAGAATCATGACAGACATTCAATAAAATACGTGTTCCTCAATGTAATTCTTGACATTATTCATCTCTTCTTGGTTAACTCCTCGCTAATATCTTTTGACACCGAGCTTGATAGTAATTTAAGTTTCACGCAACCTTTGAAGTATCAAAAGACTCACTTTATTTTCATTAGGACCTATGAGCAGATGTACTTTTATTTCTTTGACTTTGGGGGAATAGCTTTTTTTCTAAGTACTAAAACCTGGCTGAATAAACTCTCCTTAGGGAATTATGAACTTCACTTTATATAGATTTTTTTTTTTCATTATGTTGGTTGGCATAGATAAAATGTTTTCTTATTCTTAGTATTTAGAATTTTTGTTAGGAATGACATATTGTAATAAATGTATTTTTATATTCCTTTTTTTTAAGGTTTGAAGAGAAATAGAGATTTCTCAGCTCCTCCTCAGGCCTTTGACGTAATCACACAATTTTTAGTGTTAATCATTTTTGTTTGATAATATTTATTGAAAGTAGCATGAAGTAAATATTGTTCATTCTTTTATTAACCATTTAGCGGATAATTGTACTGTGAATGCGCGCACATTACTTTATAGTCGTTTTTTGATGTGTTGCTTGATGAATATAGTTCTTGCTCTTTTATTATTTGTAAATAAAAATGTTATCCCATTTTTATAAAATAAAATTCAGAAGATAAAATAATTAACTACAATTGCAATTTCCAATGAATATCATTGGAAAGGGTAAAGAAAACTATATTATTGAGTAAAAAATCGTTTGTTTTTTTTTGTTTTTTTTTTCTTCAGAATTTTATCCTGTTACATCTGTGCAGTGTGAGTCTTGACAAGAGTCTGCAGGAGATGACCGTACCATTAACAACATCAAAAACCTACTACAGAATTGCGTTCAATACAAGAGATGATAACAAACATTTTTGTTTTATAAGATGTCAAAAATAGCGATACAAGTAATACAAATCTAATAATAATTTGTGTTAAAAATACCAAAAAAAAAAAGCGATAAAATAATCTGTGCTTAAAAAAAAATTAAATGAAGATTTTTCTTCATAGAGTTAAATAAATGGATCGCTATAATGATGTTATAAAATGAAAATAAAGAAAAATTGTTTAGTATACTGAATTCTAATTCTGCATTTTTGATGATAAATATAAAAAAGAAAAATTATAAAGACTTTGTTTATATAAAAAAAATTGTGGATTTTATTTTAATGAAATATAAACTTCAAATTGTTGTAAATAACCTGCATTCATTAACAATTGTTACTAGTTTTAGACGTTATAAAAAAAATTACAAATATTAAAGACATTATAAAAACATTTATTTATATATTTTTTTTTTTTTGAAAATTATAATTGTGAAAATTTTACTAAAATTATTAAATAAATTATAGTTTGGGTCTTAATCTTTGCATTACTTTTTCATAATGTTAAGTTCATTTTTTTATTATTAAATTTGGAAAACTATTCCTCACTAAGGCCATGTTTGGTTAACTTAAAACTATCTTTCATATTTTGAGCAATTTGTAAACACATACAAAAGATCGTCACTTTCAAAATTGTGTGGAAGGTTGTGTCGAGTAGAGAGAGAAAGAGGAACTGAAAACGACCATGCTTTCTCTGCCCCAATTTGAAATATGAGAAAGATTAGAGGTTAGTTGCTCCAAGGCCACCATTCTAGAGTCAATTAGCTGATGTTAAAATTAAAAGGAATAATCAAAGGTGAAGTTATTAGCATAGGAGTGGATAAGTGATGAAGTAATTAAGAGGTCATTAATGAAAAGTTGAAAAAAAAAAATCTGTTCTAATGTGTGACGAAGTAGGAAGCATTTCTGAAGAAACTTTCAACGTACTAGACAGATATGCCGATATACAGCAGTCCAGAAAGAGAAAGAATAATCAGTAATAATTATTTTTATTGAAATAATATCACAACTTAGAAATGGCGCGTAAGTATTTGCAAGATTATAAAAAAGCCATTTAAGAATCAATTAAAAAAAATACGATAATTTCAAGTAAGTGAAAAGTTATATAGAATAGAACAGAACAGAACAGATCCATGAGGAATACAACTATTCATAGATTTAAATTAAGAACGGTTGCCGTCTACAGCAGCTGCAATCGATCGAAAAGTAAACCAATTTGGAAAGAGAGAAGTTTGGAAATCAAAGCTTTGTGATAGACTCTATCGAAGGCTTTCGATATGTCTAGCGAGACAACAAAAGATTTGCCGAAGATCGGATGACAGAGAGTCAAAAAGAAGTGAAAGATCACCAGTAGAGCTCTTTTCACTAAAACCAAACAGGCGATCGAATAAAAGATTAAAAGATGAGCTGTTTCCAAATCTTCCTCTTAAGGATAGGTACAAAAACTTTTTGAAAGAACGGAAGTTAAAGAAATGTGACTGTAGTTGGAGAGGGGAAAAGGGTCTCCCTTTTCGACAAATGCTGAATGAGAGACGTTTCCAGCAAGAAGGGAAGGTTGAAGTAGAAAGACAGTATAATAATTTCAAAATATGACAACTCTCTTGTTATAGATGCATTCTAGGTACTTCATGGTACTTTGTTATATTATATATATATATATATATATATATATATATATATATATATATATATATATATATATATATATATATATATATATATATATATATATATATATATATATATATATATATATATATATATATATATATATATATATATATATATATATATATATATATCATTTCAAGGTGGTTTCCTTATAGGTAGTATCTTGGTTTCGTTATGAAAGTGTTGTTGAGAGGTTGTGGGTGTGCAGCCAGTAATGGTGCGAAGGGCTTTATTTTGCGTTATTTGGAGTGTCGTTAAGTTTTGGTCGGAGAGCAGAGGGTGCCAGACAGGGGAGGCATAGCTGATGGTGGGGCGTATAAAATGTTTGTAGATTACGATTGAAAGTTTGTATGTTGTTGTGTGTGTTAGTATTGGCCACTGTTTTGAGGATGTTGAGTTTTCTGTTTGCGGCTGAGGTGGTATTTTGGATGTGCTTGGAGAAAGTGAGGTGTGTATCAAATGTTAGACCGAGAATCTTTGGGGTTTTGTTGAAAGGTATGGCCCGGGGGTGTTGTTTAGTAGGACTTGTGGGTGGGTGTTGGATATGTGTTTGTCTGTTGTTATGAGGGTTATGGAGGATTTGTTTGGGGATGCCGTCATCCGGTTTTCTACCAGCCAAGTTTGGATTTGTGTTAGGTAGTCTTGTGTGAGTGATGTTGCGGTGGCGAGGTTTTTGAACTAATTAAACAATGAACTAAGTAAAAAGAAAATATATATATATATATATATATATATATATATATATATATATATATATATATATATATATATATATATATATATATATATATATATATATATATATATATATATATATATATATATATATATATATATATATATATATATATTTTTTTTAGTTCATTGTTTAATTCCATTATTTTTTTTTTAGTTTTCGTTTAATTCCATTTTTCTATTTAAATATAGAAAACTAAATATTAAATGGTAAACTAAGGAAAAAGAAAAATTTGCAAACTATGAGTAAGAATATTTACAAAAGAAATTTATGCTAAAAGAAAGTCTTGGCTAAACTCCTCCATGTCTGTTTACATCACGTGACCATTCAAGATTGTGGCAGTGAATATCGAAGAGAGAAATTTCTACCTTCAATTTTCGCTGCCGTGAGCGGAAAATTACTGCAACAGAACTCTTATCAAACTATTCAAGGAACACTTCGCTTTAACAATCTTGAAAATCCTTAAAGAATCTTGACCTTGGAACACCCCATTTGAAAATTTTGGAAAACCGTTCTATTGTGCAAATCGTAAGATGGTCTAAAAAAAGCCCTTGCAAAAATGGAACGTGACTAAATTTTTAGGAAGTTTGTAGACGAATAGAAAATGACTTAAATCAGTATTAATTTTGTTAATAAAATAATAATAATAATAATAATAATAATAATAATAATAATAATAATAATAATAATAATATCAATAGTAATAATAGCTTATTTTTAAGACTTAATAACTTTCATTCAAATTAAAATTTAGTCAAACCACAAAAAATTTAAAAATTAGCGAAAAAAGGAAAAAAAATACAAATAGCTTTGCATGTTAGTGTTTAATTAACAAAAATGAATATGTAAGCTAAATATGTAATACCTTGAAAAGTAATCACATGTACAGATGAATAAGTCTTTGCTTTGTCTATAACTATATAATTATTTACAGGACTTTGCTGATTCTACGGAAGAAGGCAGTTAGCGCTTCTTTGTACATGTCATGGCTTGAGGTTTCGACGAAGGAGATGCCCCCTTTCCTGTTTACTCATGATTCATTAACCAAAATAAATATATCACAAAGTATTAATTGTTTGATTTTATTAATAAAAGTTCAATTGTTCAATCAGTCAAGAAGTAATCATTTTATTCCTAATTCTATTATTAAACAATGCCCAGGAATACCATCAACCCCAAGGCTGTTGAAGCAATTCCATTACCAACCTCGCCCTTTTATCAAACTACGCCTCCAAAGATGTCTTATTGTTCTAGTTCACTCTGATCGAAAAGGATAACAAAGCTCAAGCAGAATGCAAAATAAGAATCACTAGAGACAAAGGTCTAGAATTATAAAATACTTACAAAGGAATTACATCTAGCAAGCGCACTTGCAATGAAAACATCAAATGAGGGAAAGTAAGGCACACAAATCTCAAAATAGATATTTAAGCATATAAGATTTTAAGCATATAATTTCAAACCATAATGAAAAGAGTACGTGACAAATAAAATAATTAACGTTTTGGAATAAAAATCATAAAAGACTTACAATATCAGAAAATAAGGGATAACTTTATTCAAATAATTACCTTGGAGCTAATAAGATTTTTCATAGATCTTTGGACTTAACAATTTAATCCTTCTCTCCGGATCTTTTTCAATAAAAACTTTTTTCTGACTGTATAGGAAATTGGAAATTTCTTTCTTAACATTCTCACTAAATAGTCTATCTTTTCTATCAGGAGCTTGTTTAATCTTAGCTCTCTCTCTCTCTCTCTCTCTCTCTCTCTCTCTCTCTCTCTCTCTCTCTCTCTCTCTCTCTCTCTCTCTCTATTTTTTTATAATATGAATACAGGTCGTTCAATTTTCATAAAAGCTTACCACCTAATGTACACACAAACACACACACACACACACATACAATATATATATATATATATATATATATATATATATATATATATATATATATATATATATATATATATATATATATATATATATATATATATATATATATATATATATATATATATATATATATATATATATATATATATATATATATATATATATATATATATATATATATATATATATATATATATATATATATATATATATATATATATATATATATATATATATATATATATGTGTGTGTGTGTGTGTGTGTGTGTGTGTGTGCGTGTGTGTGTGTTTCTGAGAGAGAGAGAGAGAATTGCTGGATACCTACCAACTTTTTTTTTTTTTTTTTTTTTTTGGTCAATAGGTTTATTAAGAAGAAAGTAAGGGTTGTAGTTAATGTTGCTCGATTCCCCCTCTCTTTCTCTGCGCCTGCGCCCTCGTACTATAAAAATTTCATCTAAAACGATGTGGCAGAAAGGTAGCCAACTGTTTACAAGGATTTGGAATTTTACATTTATTTTTTAAATTGTTTTTGTACATTATTAAAATTAAAATCAATAAATAAGTTAATAATAATAATAATAATAATAATAATAATAATAATAATAATAATAATAATAATAATAATAATAATAAAATAATGACAACTTGCAGCAAGCCTTATTTGAAATAATAATATTTATTTTATTTTAATTATGTGGAAAGAAAGAACTGATTTTAAAGTTTTTAAGCTTCACTCGAACATTTCTTAGATTTTTTTTCTTGTAATTTGTCCAAAGTTGCTTTGCGCTCTCTCTCTCACACACACACACACACACACACATATATATATATATATATATATATATATATATATATATATATATATATATATATATATATATATATATATATATATATATATATATATATATATATATATATATATATATATATATATATATATATATATATTATTATTATTATTATAACCGCTCCCAGGAAGGGTCTAAGACCCTGTCAGCGGGGCCAGCACTCTTCTCCATTCTCTCCTGTCTTCTAACACTCTCTCTTCCATCAGTTCTTGCATAGACGGCATTTCGTGTCTTCTCAAAGATTCTTCCACTGAGTCCTTCCATCTCTTCCTAGGTCTTCCTTTCGGTCTTACTCCTGCCGGCCTCCACTCCCACCTCCTCTTGGCTACTCTCCCCTCCTCCATCCTCTCCAAGTGTCCCCACCATCTCAATCTGGCTGCGTCCATTTTATTCAGCATAGCTTTCACACCGACCTCTTCTCTTATTCTTTCGTTTCTCGATCTGTCT
>SEYY01002618.1:22500-25000 GCA_009176605.1 Armadillidium nasatum
CCCAAATAATTAGTTATATTTCTTTAATTCAGTCAATTAATTCTAAAATTAAAGCCCAAAGTGATCTTTTCAGACTTACTATTGAACAGTTTTCTTGCAACTTGCAATTTTTTATTTTTTTTTGGTCTATTTTTTGTATAATTAGGTGTTATAGTAATAGTTCAAGACAGTATGTAGCATGTAAAGTATACAAGTTCAAATATAAGTTATATTAATAGTTTGCTTTATGATTGTTAAAATTTTAGGTTCTGGTTTTTATTAGATCCCGAGGGGCTAAGTAAGTTATACAAATCTTACAATATTGCTATTTTCATAGATTTAAAATTTTCAATTTTTAAATAAATTTTTTTTTTTTTTATTCAAACTTTCTGGCTTTAGGTACAGCTTTTTTAAATTTGCATACAATACAGCTACATACACTCCTCATATTTGCTCAAAGTCTCAAATCGATATCTGCTATAGAAAGGCAGATATGCCAAAATTACTTTTGTTTTGTATTGGTATAATGTGGATGAAACTAAAAAATTTTTTTTTTTTTTTTACTTCTGCTTTAGGTACAGCTTTCAAATTTGCATACAATACAGCTACATACACTCCTCATATTTGCTCAAAGTCTCAAATCGATATCTGCTATAGAAAGGCAGATATGCCAAAATTACTTTTGTTTTGTATTGGTGTAATGTGGATGAAACTAAAAAAAATTTTTTTTTTTATACTTCTGCTTTAGGTACAGCTTTCAAATTTGCATACAATACAGCTACATACACTCCTCATATTTGCTCAAAGTCTCAAATCGATATCTGCTATAGAAAGGCAGATATGCCAAAATTACTTTTGTTTTGTATTGGTGTAATGTGGATGAAACTAAAAAATTTTTTTTTTTTTATACTTCTGCTTTAGGTACAGCTTTCAAATTTGCATACAATACAGCTACATACACTCCTCATATTTGCTCAAAGTCTCAAATCGATATCTGCTATAGAAAGGCAGATATGCCAAAATTACTTTTGTTTTGTATTGGTGTAATGTGGATGAAACTAAAAAAATTTTTTTTTTTTTTTTTTTTTTTTTTTACTTCTGCTTTAGGTACAGCTTTCAAATTTGCATACAATACAGCTACATACACTCCTCATATTTGCTCAAAGTCTCAAATCGATATCTGCTATAGAAAGGCAGATATGCCAAAATTACTTTTGTTTTGTATTGGTGTAATGTGGATGAAACTAAAAAATTTTTTTTTTTTTTACTTCTGCTTTAGGTACAGCTTTCAAATTTGCATACAATACAGCTACATACACTCCTCATATTTGCTCAAAGTCTCAAATTGATATCTGTTATAGAAAAAAAGATACATAAATTTTGGTTTTCAAAAATTTGAAAATTTGTCAATTTTTTTTTATTTTTAAATTTTTTTAATTTATATAACAGCTATCACTTTGAGACTTTCATAGAAGGTATAGGGTATAGGCACCTATATAATATCTAAATTTCACACCTCTACTACAAATAGGAGAAATGTTATGCACACTATATTATGCCTTCCAAGAGGGCAACTTTTTCTATAGGCATTATAATTTCTGTAAATAATGTACTATAATAGATACAAGTCTTTATTTTTGAGGGAAGGTATGGAATGCATACACATATATTATATTCAAATTTGAAAGCAGTAGCTCAAATAGAAAAAAAGTTATAACTTTTTGAAAGTTGGGAAATTTCAAATGCGATTTTCTCAAAACTTTATATTTGGGAATTTTCATCTTTTGAGAGGCTATATCTCAAAAAGAACAATTAGCGTTGAATAAAGTACTTAGTGAAAGTTGTAGCTTTGTACCTTCTCTAAACAATATAAAAAAAATTCAAAATTTCAAAATTTCTGGCAGTAGATTTTTTTTAAATTATTATTTATGCCCCAAAAGGTACCACAGTTACCACAGTTCAGTATAAAAGGACAAATATCTTTTTTTCTAAAGAAGATATCAAAAAAATCTGTTGCGACTGTTTCAAGCAATTGCTACTGTGAGCATACAGTTCAATTTTCAAGTTACTTGAACCAGTGGTTTTTTCCCGCTAATCAATTTTTTACTGAAGAGGTTTTTGACTGGGTATGTGCTGGGTATGGGTCAAACTGTTTGTTGTACAGAAAAACAATCTCAGTAAATGTTGATCAGGAAGTTGAAATACATATACACTGAAAATTTCAGCCAAATCATTTTTTATTAATTTTTTTATTTATTTTTTTGCAAACTAACTTTTCCTAACTAAAATTCGACAAGGATTCTAAAAATGTAATTTATTTTTCACTACGTTTAGTAGTTTTTTTTTAAAAAGTCATGTCTAATCTGGAGTCTGACCTATATATATATATATATATATATATATATATATATATATATATATATATATATATATATATATATATATATATATATATATATATATATATATATATATATATGTGTGTGTGTGTGTGTGTGTGTGTGTGTGTGTGTGTGTGTGT
>SEYY01002618.1:40000-57500 GCA_009176605.1 Armadillidium nasatum
TTTTTCTTCGTTTTTTAGATAAAAAAAATAAAAAATAAAAAACCCAAAAATCAGCTTTTTCCCAAAAAAAAAAAAACTATTTTTTTTTTTTTTTTTTGGCTGACCCTGATTTGCCATATCACCAACTCTTTTTCTACTTTTCATTAATGACCTCTCTATTACTTCAACGCCTAACCACTCATGCCGACGACACCACCCTTTCATTTTGAAAAATTCCTCTCCCAAAAAAACAGCAGTTAACGCTAGGAGGGTGACCTTGTAGCAACTGACGCCTGACCTATCGTATTTTAAATTGGGACAGAAAAAACATGGTCGTTTTCAATGCTTCAAAAACTCTATTGCTCCATCTCTACTCGACACAGGTTTCCACACAGCCATGAAATCTTTGAAAGCACACGAGTCAAACCTTCATCTGTCCTTAATATTCTCGATGTTTCGTTTTCTCGTGATCTTTCTTGGAAGGTTCATATTACTTCTCTTTCTAAAGAAGATTTTAAGAGGTTGGGTGTTTTGAGGCGCTTTCGTGATTTCATCTCGCCACCGTAGTTGCTTGCTCTTTGTAGGGGTGGTGTTAGTCTCTGTATGGAGTAAGTCTCTCACATCTGGGGTGGTTCCACTCATACAGCTCTTGAAAGGGTGGAGTCTATAGCTTTTCGTCTTATCAACTCTTCCACTCACTAATTCTCTCCAGTCTCTTTCTGGAATTGTTGTGTCACTCTCTCTATACTACTATCGTTATTACAATGGACACTGCTTTTCTGAATTCTCCCGTCTCATACCACCTCCATTGAGAAGGGGTCGTGCGACACTTCTTTCTACACAGCCTCATCCTTTCTCTGTCCAACTCCCTTTTAGCTATTTTCTCAACTTTGACACATTAATTCTTTAGCGATGTTAAACACCAATGCCAATCGCGTTTTGCAATAATTTCTATATTTAATGTGTATCGGAACATGTCGGCCATTAACCGGCTACGATTCTGACATCCCTGATCCAACTGTGGTGGAATTTGGTAGGCCTCTGGCCTTTGCCTACTAGATGAGATTAAAAAAAAAATATGAACTCTATTATCTCTAAAAATTATTTAAAATTATTTTATTTTCTTGTTAATGTATTTTTCTTTTTCACAAATTGAATATTATTTTAAATATTTGGAAATTAGTTTAATTGCCAACTATTGCTCTTAGAGATATTTTTTGGTTAGGAGAATTTTGAAAGGGACATGGATGGACAATTCGACACTATACAAGTAACAAGAAGACCTCAATTAAGTTCTTTAACCGATGTTCTATTGTACTTGCTTCCTTTTTTTTTACCAGGTATCGAGCTGAATTTATTCAAATTTTCTGTATTCTCATGGTCTATTATCACCAGTTTATCAATGGCTTTCCTTAGATTTTAGATCGAAATATATATACAGAACTCAATCTATTGACTAAAATACCCAATGCAAAGTTTAATGATTACCTTCTTACTCTTACAACTCATATTAGTTTATTATAATCATTTTATTAACTGTATTTCTAGTTATAAACACTAAATAGTATTAATTACTATTAATTTAAATTTTAAGTCTAAGACCTTTACCTAATTTATTACAAATTGTAAGTGAGATTTTTATGCACTTACAACGCAGCAGAAGGAAGAAAGAAATTTTGTGTGGAGTAAAAAAATTATTTTTATTATAAAATAAAGGGGTTCATAGACGCACGTTTTTAAAACGGGAATTTTAAACTAGTAAAGTCGGAACCGTAGATGGAGCAGGCCAAAAAAAAAATAAAAAAAATAAAAAAATTACTGGTCCCACAACTATTGAAATTATTATGTTATGGTTATTACTACTAAATATTATTAAAATTTTTAACTAATGAATTTTTACTTATTAATAATAATAGCCACCTCATAATTACCTTGCTTACAAGTTAGGAAATGACATATGTAAATAGATTAGTTGGTAAGATGTAAAGTAATACCTTTATTTGGACTATTTCTAATATATACAAACAAAAGAACTAAAAAAAATCTTTCAGGAAAATTAAAATCTCTCGGTGATTATCTCTACTTCTTTATTACTGAAAATTGTCTAAATCTCATTCATTACTGCAATATTCTGTTATGTCTTAATAGGTCTGTGAATAGCCCTTGTTTCTACACAATTTACTACACGGAACATCAGTCAAAAATGATTCAGTCTTTAGAACAGCTTTAAATTCAGATCAAAATAAACCGAGCAGTCTTTTCAAATATAAAGTGCAACACCTCCTCTTTTCCTTCCAGTACGCTGGTAGTTAATAGATAAAATTTTAATTAAACCAAAGTAAAAAGGGTAAAGTTTTAAGTACTAATGAATGACCAATTTTTATATATTTAGACTATTGAATATCTACAATGAAAAACATTTGACGAAAATAACATACAGTCTGTATGTACCAAAATTTGTTTTTAAAACTATGCTGTATTACTCAGATACGCCAATACACTAACATAGTCTGCACAATAAGCATTTCAAACCCTCTATCCTGGCTCCTAACTTCCTCCTTACAATTTCAGCAATAATCCTATAACCACACCATTAGCATTAACAAAATACACAATATATAACAATAAGTCAAATCTTGGTTAGTCCTAACTACAAAAATAAGCTAAACTCAAAATAAACATAGAAAATACAACAGAAATCCAACAGCAAATAATCTCACCTGGACCAACATGAAATAAATACCCTGAATACAAGGAATCTCCTTCTTGCACAAAAAACAAATTAAAAGGATTAAAGCGAGGCTAGAATTACATCCCACGAGATGAAGGAGGCGTGAGAATAAAATATGGATAAGACCCATAAGAGTGAAATATTGGAGTAGCAAAGAATTAGAAGAAAAAAAAGTGCTTACAACAACCTTAATGAAATTAATATGAGAATGTAGAATGGATGGGAAGAAAATAATCCTAAGGAAAGAATAAAAATTTCCCATTTTTGTACCAAACAATAGACCGGAAATAGAATTTACCAACGAACTAGAACGACTTTTAGAGGTTAGATTCCCAAATGATGAAAAAGGGGCACCCACCCTATAAAAGAGAGAAAGAAATAAAATATTGAAAACCACATAAAAACATCAAGAGGATGTGGAAGAAAGAGACTGAGGTTGAGGTAGTGTCAAAAGAATAGGAAAATTGGGAAAAGTCAAAACATGAAAGGCTTCCAGGAAAGATAAGAGCATAAGAAGTGACTATGGAGGCTATTAAAAGAAGCCTGAGCATAAGGCTAGTCTTGGGAATTTGATTGCTTGGTACTATGCAGTGAGTAACTTGAGGTTTGGGGACGATGTTACACCGAGACTAACCTCAAGAGAAATAATATTTAAAAAAAATAAATTTATAAGTGCTTAGAGTGAAACTAAGAATAAAATCGTAAAGAAAATTAACACAAACAAGTATGGGTTAGTTCCAACTACTATAATAAAAAATATTTAAAATAAAAACATACAACAAAAAAAATCTACAGCAAATAAACTTAAAACAATCTACTAACTTTAAAACAGGTATTAAAATATTTTCTTTAAAGTACTACAATAAATTAGACTATAACTAATCAAAACAAAGATTTGCATAACAATAGTTCTATGAATTACAAGAATTTTAAAGAAAAACGATAGTTAAGTAATAACTTAAGCTTAGTTTAAGGACTAACTTAATATTAAACCTAAATTAAAAACAGATCATCACTTCGATGCAATATGTTTTCCTCGAACTCGCTCGCTAAATAAATTTACGAGGATTAGTTAAAACAATATAATAAAAACGTAATAAAAACATTTTAACCACGCCAGAGTCAATCCACACTTTATTACTATCACGAATCGTATTTTAGATTCAAATGAAGGTATGCAACCCCTCAGATCATAAAAAGAACTAATTTTGATGTCTTAATAAGTGTTGAGTTAAATTAGCTTTTCTATTGCATGAATAATCACAGTGTGGACATCTAAATAATTTTAAAGGGGAGTGAATAAACGTGTGCTGATTAAAATCCGTTTTCCTATTACATGCATAACTGCAATGCAAACATTTAAATAACTTTACGTTTGCATGATTTAATAAGTGAACTTTTAACTCTTTTCTTTCATTGCATGCATACTCACACTTATTACATTTAAATAACTTGGCGTTTGTATGAATTAACATGTGTTGAATTAAACTATCCTTCCGGTTGCATGCATAGTCACACTCAGAACACTGGAGTAGCTTTCTTTCAGTGTGCTTTAACATGTGGCGGGTCAGATTTTCCTTTCTGGTGGAGGCAAAATCACAGAGTGAGCATTTGAAGGGCTTCTCTCCAGAGTGCGACAATAAATGAGTGTTGAAATGAAATCTTTTATTAATGGAATAAGAACAAAGCGAACATTGGAATTTCTTTTGACCTTTACTCTTTTCTTTGCTTTTATAAACGCCTCCGATTTCCTTTTCTAAGATTTCCGATATTCTATTTTCAATCTGCAAAAAAACAAAATATTACGATGTAGGCATTTTAAATATATAAAAATTTATGTTGCTAACTTGCTTACTAAAGAGATTTTATATTTATTTATTACAAGCTGACTTCTTTGCAGATAATTTAAACAGACCCAAACCAACTACCGTTCCAATGGAGCATAATAACCGACATTTAAACTGTTAAAAAGATAAAGAAATGGTCATCAAAGTATTAAGAATAGATAACAAAATAATGACAAGCAAACAACATATAGTTGACGAATTGAACTCCTACTTTACCATAGGTGCAAACTTAGCAACTGATATCTCGGGAACAAGTGTCGTTTGCTGAATACATAACACCATACAAAGTGAAGAGTTTGCGGCTTATCAGGTCTTTAATTTGAATTCGCTAGTGGATTCCACCAAATTCCAGTGGAATTTAGTAGGACATACGCTTTGCCCACCGGAAATTACATAAAAAATTGCTTGGAAGATTAAAAAATAAAAAAACTAAAGCAACCTGAACAAAACTCCCAATCATCAAATAGGTTAACTTGGCAACCATTTTTATATGAGATATCCATGACAATTTTTCTTTTTTTACATATATTCAGATCAAGAATTTTTATATTGCTACAGATGATGCGGTAGAGTCGTCGGAGATAGGAAAGTTTGGTGTTTAAAAGAATGAGAAAAAGGGATATTAAAACTTTAAAATCTAAATTCTTTAAGATTCGTTTTACGCGGTTTTGGTTACCGTTTCCGGGAAATGCTATCTAGATCACAAGAATAGAATTGGAAAGTTGAGATCGAGAAGAAACTCTTGATACACGCAGAAGGAGATTTGAAATGAATAAATGAATGAGGAATCAAATTATTGGCATAGAAAAGAAGAATCATACGAGCAGCTTAACAGGTCAATAATGAAAAGTAAGAATAGAGTAGGAGATAAAACAGAACTCTAAGAACCACAATTAATAGAGAAGGAAAAGTCTGAACATCAATAACTAATATGAAACGAATTGGGATAAAACTAGTCATGAATTAGCAGCGTTGGGGTAACTCAAAGCAAGGGAACGTAAAGAGCAGCGACAAGCACTAAATCATACTAAAAGCGTTTGATGTCAAGAGCCACTACGCAAGACTCCCCATGGTCCATGAAGGAATATTATCATTGTTCAAAAAGAATGAAATGTATATCACTAGTTCATCTCAAGCATCGAAAGAAACTCTGATGGTCGAAGGGAATGAGATCCAGATCTTAGAATATTCCAAGGTTAACACCAAATATCCTGCTTCAGAACTGGTTGGATATGTACGCACTACCATCACTGAGGAAAAGTTTTAGTATCAAGATACAGAGTAAAGATGAACGAAAAGAGCTACTTGATTTCCTGATATTCATTTTAAAATAATATGAACAAAATTAAGATTGGGTAAATAGGATCTTAATGTTCATACAATCTCGTTTGAAGATGTGTTAACGAACTAGTTTCAAACCCCTTCACTTAGGGTAGTTTTAAAAATCTTGCAAGTTTAATACATTAAGTGGTCCTTTTAAATCCCCTAAGAATGTCTACAACCTTCTTCAATTTTAAAAATAAACAAATAAATTTTATCATTTTCCAATTAAGTACATCTTCAGTCTAGTTTACAAAAACTTAATTAAAATTTCTTAAGGCTAAAGAAGGACCAATACAACTAACAACCTCTTTTTGCTTGAACTTTTGAAGATATAATCAACTAGTTTTCTAATTTGGATAACGATAATAGATCTTATCATAATTTGAAGTTAATTTTTCTAACAAATTACTCTTTCATCACTTAAAACACTAATTTTCGTGTTCTCTTTCGTTATAGTTGGAAGTATTCAAGTTCACATAAAATTACTGAGGCTTATTGTAAGAATTTTAGTTAATTTTAAATATAGTTAAATTTCTTACCTTTAGTAGAAATTCTATTATTATTAAATGCTAAAATTTAAGACCTTACCCAACCCACCCCAAGTTCAATACTCCACCGCCAGATATCAAACCCTAGGTTAGTCTAATAAGGCCTACTAATAACTTTTTAATTAAATTTTAAGGTTTCATTAAGAAATGAATCATTAAATTAACTATACACAATTAATTATCCCGTTATCAAAAGTCAAATTTTTATCACAAGATTGTACCAAAGATGTTTTCTCTACAAAGTCAAAATTTATACTGTATTCAAAATACATCACTGGATGCGGCATTTACTACGGATGCGCGCGCACGCCTAATAAATGTCTATAAACAAATGAATAAAGTTTTAATGTTAGAGAATATTTTACTGAATTTTTTACTGTTTAATATTTTAAAATTTTAACAAATATTTTAGCTAAATATTTTACTATTAATAATTATTTAATTTTAATATTTCACAAATTATTTTATTATAAGGATAGAATAAACTGGGAAATAGAAATACATTTAAAAAAAATATTTATTTGGCATTTTCTCCATTAAGATCAATAAAAATTTCCATCATATTTTGTCCTAAAACCAATATTTTTAAATAAAATTCTGCCCTTTGTACTGGTGTGTGTGTGTATGCAAAGTTCTTTTGTATATTCTTTGAAGTATCTGGTAAATATTAAAGTATTTCCATACCAATTTATTCTTAAATCACGGCACCTTTATTTCACAATTTTTAGCTTTCTCCTTGAGACTTACTTCAGAAGGCTCTATCAAGGTTATTCTTCGCGAACCCTTTCAATTATCTTTCAATCAAATTAGCATTTTTGTTTAAATATCTAAACGCATAACTAATACTTATATCTCTTCCAGCAACATGGACTATTACTGTTTATTCAGCTGCTCAAATTTTGAGGTATCATCATCTATTATTACTAAACTATCTCGATTATGTGTTAAAATATGCCGAGTCAAATTCCCTTTCCTATTACAGGAATAGTCACACTCATAACACTTAAACTGTTTGGATTTGGAGTGTACTACCATGTGTTGGGTCAAATTCCCTTTTTGATTACAAGTATACTCACAGTGAGAACATTTAAATGACTTTGACTGAAGGTGTGTTGAAGCGTGCTCTGATAAAGTCTTCTTCAAGTTACAAACAAAGTCACACTGTGAGCATTTCAACAACTTTATTTTCGAGTGTGTTATCATGTGCTTAGTTAAAATCCATTTCCTGTTACAGGAGTAATCGCACTCCGAGCACCTGAATAAAGATATATTAGCGTGCCTTAACAAATGGTTCCTGAAACTCCTCTTTTCATTACAGCCATATTCACAAAAATTGCACTGAAACAATTTAATATTCGAATGTGTTAATTTATGACGCGTCAAATGGGCTCTCCAATTAGAAGAGTAGTCACAGTCGGTACACTTAAACTGCTTGGATTCGTTGTGGTTTAACATGTGATTTATTAAATTATGTTTTTGACTACAAGTGTAGTCACACTCAGAACACTTAAATAATTCGCTTTTAGAATGTGTTAATAAGTGACGGTTTAAACTCTGTTTGTAATTACAGGTATATTCGCATTCTGTACATTTAAATAAACTTGTTTCAGTGTGTGTTAATATATGAAGGGTCAAATATTCCTTCCTGTTACACGCGTATTCGCACTGAGAACACTTGTAATTTTTATCTTCTGAGTGATTTAGTAAGTGTCTTTTGAGAGTACTATGCCATATTGTTGTATAATGACAGTGAGGACACATTTGGATTTCCTTCCTACGTCTTCTGATAAACCATCGTCACTCTGCAAATAACAAAATATATCTTTGTAGTCATATAGTTGTAACTATTGTAGAATAGTTTCTATTCAAGTTAAAATAGGGAAAAAATAAAAAGAAGCGAGTCAACCAGTGTTTTATGATAATGTTTATATAAATTCTTATAAGGCTTTTTGATCTTTCTTTTACACCTCCAAGTATGCAGCTCATATATTAACTGTGAAGCAGAAGCCAGTTACATGCCAACAAATCAGTGTTAATCACCATCATGAGTAGTACTTCTCCTTGTAGTAAAGACTGGCTAAAGATTTGTTGACAAATACTTTAAGGCAATTCTTTCATTTCATCTGTCAATTGCTGCAGATCCCACAAGATCAAGCACAGATTTTTCTGTTGTTTACCAACTGGATGATGTACTGTACTTTTTCTAGACTAATATCCAGCTTTAGATAAATATTTCTATGCTTCATTCGTCTATTTTCTTCAATCGTAATCCACAATTATTTGATTCTTCTGCTACACTACTGAAGTTGGTCTTCCTGATCTTGCCTCATCAACTAAATCCCTACTTCAACTAATGGCACGTCAAACTCCCTTACAGGAGGATCTTAATACAATCATCAACATAAACTGCTTTTATGCATGTGAATTTTGATTGATGTACAACATTTCCATCACTGATCTCTGTTTTAAACTTAACTGCGACATATTATTGTGTCTAATGAGCGTCATTTCTTCATGCCGCAGACTTAGTACGTTTGTAGATAACTGTATATACAACCAGATGCATGATCAAACATGATTTCACCTTCACTATAAGAAACTCTACGCAGCTAGAGACCTTATTTATCAATCACCCATTATATATATATATATATATATATATATATATATATATATATATATATATATATATATATATATATATATATATATATATATATATATATATATATATATATATATATATATATATATATATATATATATATATATATATATATATATATATATAATTTTACCTCATGTGCTCTCTCGCCCTCTTTCAAATAATCTGTTGGGTATTCAAAGTCCTTAAAATCCTCTTGGGACTCTTTATCTTCCTCGACTTCTTCCTTCAGCATCCCTGACCCAATGAGGACATCTTTTGAAGTCTCCTACAAATACAAATACAAATTAAGAAATTTACTTAAATTTCCTTTTAAATGAGAAAACGATCGCTAAATAATTTTAAAAGTGATAAACAAGAGAGTTGTTAAAGAAAGTGCAATAGTAATCTGACAACACAGGAACTTTTTTTTTTTTATTTATTTCTTCTCTATTGAAATAACAAAAATAAAATAAAATAAAATAAAATAACTCTGTAAAATCTGCATTATACCAAATCTGTACACCATTTTTAACTTGCTATATATATATAGCAAAGAAAGTGAGATTTTACCATTTCAAGTGTCAGTGGTGTTATAAAATACTACAGGGTAAGTTCACAAATAAGATTAATTTTTCCAAAAAGAATTATTTTGTATTTTTAGCTAAATTGAATTACTGGCCATTTGACACAAGCTATACATCAAAACTTCTAAATTTTGCACGTGAAAATAACTTACATAATGGAACACCCACAAAAGTACATACAAATCAGCAAGTATAAATGCTACTACTGTTTGGCCATTCTAGGTAAAATTTCTAAATTCCTGCAGAGATGATTAAACACAAGCCAGCACCTAAGGGGGTCTTTCCATTCTCAAGACACCAATCCTACCCTACCTTAGAGGTAACCAATGAGTAATCTATAAAGTTTAATGTCTAGAAGTAAAATATTCAAAGCTAGAACAGCCTTTTAGGTATAGCTCAATAGGATACTAACTAAAGACTGAAAAAATCTGTATAAAATGATCTGATGGGGAAACAGATGGTGTTAACCAAGACCCAAAAAAACACAAGTAATAGAAAGTAGGAAAGAAAAAAAAAAAAAAAGATAATTACTAAACATAATACAACAAGAAGGCAACTTGAAATCTGATGGGTATAGAAATTTGGCACTCATGGATCTATAGCTACCTTTTCATGGTAACTTTCCTCTCAATGGGCACTAACTGAGTATATTATATAATATATTTAAATATATTTTCTTTCTTTGCTAGGTTTCATAGTACAATTATTAATTATATTTAACTGCTTACCCCATATGATCTCTTATCGTTATTTGAAGTATCCGTTGTAAATTGAAAATCTTTGAAATCCTTTTGCAACTCTTCCTCTTGTTCAAATCCTTCCTACAAAATCCCATCACAAATGAGCAGTTTTTCTTCATAAGATACCTGTAATAATTGTGAAATTATTATACTTGTAATGAAATAAATTTGTTCTTGTAATATAAAAAAAAATTTGCTTTGTCTATTTGAATATTTTTCCAAAAAAATTTTTTCTTATATATTTATTTGTAATAATAAACAATCTCTTATGATTGGTATGGATTTCATTTTGATAATAGTATCAGAAATCTACCAAGATTTATTTTCTACGTAATTTGCTTTTGTGAAGGAATAAGATCTGTCGTAAATGGGTAATTTCTTAATATCACTAACTTAATTTTCAAGATTACCAGAAATAGGAAAAGTAATTCTATTCCATTTTATATATTTATAAAATAAAATTCTCAATTATAAGAACTAAAATTTTCAAATAAAAAAATGCAATGTCTTATTTTTTTCTACTTTATTCAACAGTATATAACTACCTTTGGCTATTTATGTTAAATTAATATATAGATATGTTTTCAAAAATTTATTAACTTGTTCACATAACTATAAACTTGAAATAAAATTTTTAGTTTTTAAAAAAAAAAAAAAAAAAAAAACAATATATATATATATATATATATATATATATATATATATATATATATATATATATATATATATATATATATATATATATATATATATATATATATATATATATATATGTAAAGGTGGAGATTGTTTCTGAGTTTCGATTGTTAAAAAATATCGAAAATCAAAAATATCGGAGAAGCCTATCGTAAACAAGAGAGTTGCCAGAGGTACTATTACTAGACATACACACAATTATTATTAGTTACTTTTCTAGCAGAACCTAATTCGACTTATCATAACCTGAACTACCAAAGTTGCCGTAAAAAGAAAATATAGAGAGGCATGAACAAATTACACTGATATCTTGAAGATTCATATTTAAGGAATAACAAGTATACACTACAATGACAGTGAAAGAAAGGAAACTGAGTTATAAAAAAAAGTTATAGGCAGGAAAGTATCGATTAAAATAAAATATTGACATAAAAAAATATTGATATAAAAAATATCGAAAATCATAAACAATCTCCACCTAAGCCAATATATATATATATATATATATATATATATATATATATATATATATATATATATATAGGTAAAGGTGGAGATTGATTCTGAGTTTCGATTGTTAAAAAATATTGAAAATCGAAAATATTGGAGAAGCCTATCGTAAACTATATTTATATATATTAATTATTATTACTTACTTTTCTAGCAGAACCTAATTCGACTTACCATAACCTGAACTACCGAAATTGCCGTAAAAAGAGGCCTAACCTACACAAGAATTTGCCATAAAAGAGATCTAACGTACACAAGAACGTTTGCACGACATAGTAGCCTAGGGCTAAGTATAGGTATGAAAATATCGATTAAACTGAAATATCGACATAAAAAAATATTGATATAAAAAATATCGAAACTCAGAAATAATCTCCACCTAAGCCATATATATATATATATATATATATATATATATATATATATATATATATATATATATATATATATATATATATATATATATATATAACCTGACTCACAATACAATGTTCAGATATAACTTAAATGTTACCTCCTTGAAGTGATCTATCTTGTTGTGACAATGCTAAGCTTTAAATTTTGATCAGAGTAAATGCCAAATTCTTAATTAACAAAACTTTAAACTGGAGACCAAAGGATATTATTTATTCTTTGCAACAAGTTAATACATAGTCTCCATGCATACCAACTGTTTATAAGTGAATTAAAAGATTCAGGAAAGTATTAATGATAATCAAAGGAAATGGAGACCATAAACCACAGTTAATTGATAATTAATTTATATATTGTTTGTAGTTAATAAGTTAAGAAATATTTCTATTTTAGTAACTGGGAAGAATCTTTTCTACATGGTTAGACTATAATACTAAATTACGCACCACAAATGAAATCGCAATATTTTATATATAAAAAGAAACCATGCACTAAATCACTTTTTAAAAGTGATTTTAAAAATCATATTTCATAAAAATTTATCCTTCGCTGTCAATTTGGATTATTTTAAAGTAACTATGTACTTCATTAAGTGAATAACGCACATTTTTAATGGGATCTGTCAAACCAAGTTCTAATAATGAATGAGTATTTTTCATTATAAAAATAATAATTTTGATTAAGTTTTCTTTCAATTTGTGGTTGGCTCTATTTGTTTAATAAGGAAATTCAAGGGATGTAATAATAAAATATGACAATTAAATTTTTTTATAAAAGGCATCTTTCATGTAGTTTTATATTTTTTTTATTTATTGTCTATCAGATAGTAAAATTGAATATGAATCTATGAAGTGATAAGAAAAAGATATATAATAATGTTGTTACTCTATTCGACTGATGGCAAAATAGTTAAGTGCATACTGCAACAGTATTCAATTTGGCTGTTAGGTCCCAACTCACTGCAACAATGTTACAGGCATATTATTATTATAATTTTTAACAATTGGCTTGTGCCACCCAAATTAAATTGGTGCAGTACATTAACTAACACATAAGAATAACATTACCTATAGTAGATTATAACACAATCTAAATTAGCCTGTGATTATAATTAAATTCAAAAAGGTGTATTTGATCATGGTATATAGATTACCGATTTGGCGCCTTTTTTAACATTTTTTTTTTTTTTTCAAAAAATAACAGTAAAAACTTTACGAGTGACACGGGCTTAAAAATGAAGGACCAATCTCCAACCGTGCATAAAATAACCGATAAACTGAGTACAGTATATATATATATATATATATATATATATATATATATATATATATATATATATATATATATATATATATATATATATATATATATATATATATATATATATATATATATATATATATATATATACTCTTACTTCTTTCTGCGGTGTTTGATACCAAATTTTCATACCTATTTTGAAAGGGTTTTGAACATTCTTATATAAATACCTTTTACAATGCTTTTTTTTTTTTTAAATTTATCTATATATTTTGATATAAAATATTAATAATTTAATATACTTTTATTACAATATCCCTATTTTTTCCGGTTCTATACCACTACCTTTACCTTCAAGAAAGATTTGTCGTTGACTGTCGTTAAAAATTTCAAATGCAAACTCTTACTGGCTAGGTAGCTAGATGTGAACGAAAAAAAGAGTTGTCAATTTTTCAAATATATTAGTTTTTTAATTAATTTCCAACTCTTTCATTTACTTTCTTTCTCCTAAAATTTAAATAAATAAATAATAATAAAATACTACTACTACTACTAATAATAATAATAATAATGATAATAATAAAATAATACATTTATTAATAATTACTGGCAACCAACCCATCGAAACATTGTCATTTGACTCGCACAAAAAAGGGAGAATTGATACCATTTGTCTGTTTTTTGATATTTTCGTATTTTTTGTTCCGCTTGAGAGAGAGAAGGAGAGAGTTTGATAAATTTTTTTTTTTAATAGAATTTTTACATAAGTAGAAGGAGAGTGTTTGGGTTTTAGTCCTAGTTCCCTCTCTCTATATATCTAATTGGAAATATTACCCGTATTCCAACTGCAGTTTGAAACTTTGAATGAGTCTTCTCTCTGACTCAACTAACTCCGAGGGAAAAGTTGCCAACTAACTGCATTTATATTTTTAAATTATTAATTTTGGATATTGTTTTTCGTTCATTGTTAAAAAGTAAATAAATGAAGATGAATAAATAAATGATGATAATAATAATAATAATAATAATAATAATAATAATATTAATAATAATAATAATAATAATAATAATACGAAAGGTGACTACTGGCAATGACAACCAATAAATTTTGTTTTGTTAAAGAAATTCATAATTTCAAATGAAAGAGCGTTTTTTTTTTTTTTTTTTTCCGCATCACACAGGTCTTAGCAAACAAAAAAATTTATCCTTGTTGCAGCTTTGAACGCACAGACAGACAGACAGACAGACAGACACACACACACACACTCATATATATATATATATATATATATATATATATATATATATATATATATATATATATATATATATATATATATATATATATATATATATATATATATATATATATATGTGTGTGTGTTTGTGTATGCGCGCGCTTGCGGGTGTGATTGAGAGAGAGAGAGATCGCTGAACAAAGTATTCTCAAATATTTAAAAAACTATAAATATAAACGTACGTAAAAAATGGGGGTTTATTTTTAGAATCCTTGTTGAATCTTAGGTAAGAAACATTGGCAAATAAAAAATAAATTTTTTATAATTTTATTACGTAAATAAATTTTACTTTTTTATAAACCTCGCAAGAATCGTACGTCTGGTAATGTCACTTTTTTAGATTTTTTCGAGATTGGAAAAAATGGGAAATACCCCAAATCGTCGACAATAACATCATAACTAAGGGGTGAGGGGTATCTTCGGTATAGCACCAAAATTAAGTTTGTTAGTTCATAACTTGTCGTACAAAAAGTTTTTTTTTTTTTTTTTTTTAAATATATTTTCAAACATTTTACACTTCTATTACCTAAATTTCGACAAGGATTCCAAAACTGTTTTCCTTTTTTTACGTACGTTCAGTAGTTTTTGAAATATTTAGGGATGTTAAGGTGAAGGCTGACCATATATATATATATATATATATATATATATATATATATATATATATATATATATATATATATATATATATATATATATATATATATATATATATATATATCAAAAAGAAATTATTTAAATATTTATAATAAGTCGGTGAATAAAAAATTTAAAATGTATGTTTAAGAATATTCCAAAAATTTTAATGTGAATGAAAATGTAGTTTTAAAATCCGTAGTTTTAAACATATATATATATATATATATATATATATATATATATATATATATATATATATATATATATATATATATATATATATATATATATATATATATATATATATATATATATATATATATATATATATATATATATATATATATATATATGGTCAAACTTCGATTTGAGCCAGCTACATATTTAAAAAACTACTGAACGTACATAAAAAAGGATTATATTTTTATAATGCTTGTCGAATTTCAGGTAGGAAAAGTGTAACATATTTGCAATTAAATGAAAAAAAAAAATTGTACGATATTGAGAAAAAATGTCCTTATTATTTTTATTATTGGTAAGGATTTTTTTTAACGAACTCCTTTCGACTTATTTAACCTAACGACCGAAGATGCCGTGGGATTGTGGCCTAACCGATAACTGGTATATTACCGCAGAATCGTAGCCTACTGCCATATTACACCAAATATATATATATTTTACATTTTTGTTACAATTTTCTACAAACTCGCTAAATTAAAGCACCTTTAAATTTTGGGAAACTGACTCATAAAAAGACGCCAGACTACGCTTCAGACGTGCGCTGCCAAACGTACGATGCTAATATAAATAATATATATATATATATATATATATATATATATATATATATATATATATATATATATATATATATATATATATATATATATATATATATATATATATATATATATATATATATATATATATATATATATATATATATATTCGGGTGTTGAGCTTCCGAAAGTGCGGATGCGGATGTTGAGCTTTCGAAAGTGCGGATGCGGATGTCAAGCTTTCGAAAGTCCGGATGCGGAGGTTGAACTTTCGAAAGTGCTGATTCGGATGTTGAACTTTCGCTGATGCAGATGTTGAACTTTCGAATGTCCGGATGCGAATGTTGAGCTTTCGAAAGCGCTGAATCGATGTTAAGCTTACGAAAGTGCGGATGCGGAGGTTGAAATTTTAAACCCTCCCCCCAAAAAAATATAACAAAAAGCAAAAAAAAAGCCTCCCCCCCCCAAAAAAAAATAAAAAAAATAACAAATTTGCAGCATGTCGACCTTTTACTTTACCTGATTTCTGATATGCCCATCTCTAGTGTAAATTGAAAAAAAAAAATTTTTTTTTTTTTTTTTTTTTTTTTTGGCCGCAGCATCTGGATTTCACTTTGTAGTTCTGTGGATTGAGCATGGTGGTCGGCCATTTACTTGACGACATTCAAAGACTTCAGCAACTGTGGAATATATATATATATATATATATATATATATATATATATATATATATATATATATATATATATATATATATATATATATATATATATATATATATATATATATATATATATATATATATATATATATATGATAAAACGGATGTACTTTTTTCTCATCTGCGGTTGCGGATGTTGAATTTTAAAAAATGCGGATGCGGATGTTAAATTTTCGAAAGTGTGGATGCGGATGTATAATTTTCACAAGTGCGGATGCGGATGTTAATTTTGATGAGGATGCTCTGCGGATGCCATTACTACGGCATATATTTCTTCGGAATTTAAAACGACAATTTCAATATTTGTGTGTGTGTGTGTGTGTGTGAGTCAGTGCGTATGTAAGCGAGTGTGTATGTATGCGGGAGTGTTTATACACACACATTATATATATATATATATATATATATATATATATATATATATATATATATATATATATATATATATATATATATATATATATATATATATATATATATATATATATATATATATATATATATATGTGTGTGTGTGTGTGTGTGTGTGTGTGTGTGTGTGTGTGTGTGTGTGTGTGTGTGTGTGATTTTGTGCACACATATTGAAAGGTGCGAGCATTTTCTGTTGGAGGAGTGAAATTAACAATTAAAAAAAAAAAAAAAAAAAGAGAGAGAGAGAGAGAGAGAGAGAGAGAGAGAGTGTTGCCAATTTTTTCAATATTAAATTACTTTTTTAATGATTTTCCAAATTTTTCTTTTAGTTTCTTTGTAATGTTATTAAAATAAATAATAGTAATAATAATAA
>SEYY01002618.1:62500-65887 GCA_009176605.1 Armadillidium nasatum
ATATATATATATATATATATATATATATATATATATATATATATATATGGCCAGACTGCACTTCGGTCCCCTTAAATACTTAAAAAATACTAAACCTACGTAAAAAATAACAACATTTTTGGAACCGTTGAAGAATTTTGATAAGGAAAAATTGTGAAATAAAAAATAAATTCTTATAATAATAAAGTTTATATACTTATTTTTAACTCTCTCGAGAATTAAACGCCTGGCAATGTCAATTTTTTCCCAATTTTTTTCGAAATTGGAAAAAAATGGGAAATATCACAAATGGTTGACAGGAAAAGTAGTCAATATCATCACTCACGGGTCGGGAGGTACGGACAAATGCTCGGTATAACCCCAAATTTAAGTTTCAGGTGGGTGGGTGGGGGAGCGCAGACAGAGAATCTAAGAGAGAGAGGATGTAAGTTAAATACAGCAGGAAAAACAGAAGAGGGTAGGGAGTTCCACTTAATAGAAGTGGCTGGAAAGAAGGAATTACTACAAGTCAGAGTTCGCAATGCTCACATAAAAGTCATGTGCAAGGAACCCCTTGAGCTGAGCGAGACCACGCAACGGAGGTAGAATGCGAGGGATAAACTCCCTGTAGCACCTGCCGTAGTAATATATATATATATATATATATATATATATATATATATATATATATATATATATATATATATATATATATATATATATATATATATATATATATATATATATATATATATATATATATATATATATATATATATATATATATATATATATATATATATCGTAATAGGCCCATTTGGACTCTTATCATAATACAAATTTAAACACCTTACCTCAACAAGATGCTAATTTTGATGAGGATGCTCTGCGGATGTCATCACCACAGTATAAATCATCTTCGGAATTAAAAACATATTTTTTTTTTTATTTTTTTTTTATTTTTTTTTTTTTTTTTTTGGCACGTACTGAAGAACACTTCCACTCTCTCCACAAGTTTCTCGCAATCTAATTTCTTCGAAATTTGTAGAAAATGTCACTGCTTTTTGCAAGCAGAGTTGCCAGTTTTTTCAACATTACAATACTTTTAAAATGATTTCCAAATCTTTAGTTTAGTTTCTTTGTAATTTTTATTACAATAATTAATAATAATAATAATAATAATAATAATAATAATAATAATAATAATAATAATAATAATAATAATAATAATAATAATAAGAATAATAATTTAGTAAGAGTTTGCTGGCAACTTTCAATACTTGAATTTTTTTCTTCTCTGTACTCCTTTTATTACTTCTTCTGTAAAGTTTTCCACGTTCTTATGTATACACACACACACACACACACGATATATATATATATATATATATATATATATATATATATATATATATATATATATATATATATATATATATATATATATATATATATATATATATATATATATATATATATATATATATAGTATATATATATATATATATATATATATATATATATACTATATATATATATATATATATATAGCTAGATTATGTGAATAAGTTTGTTTGGTAAAGTTAGGAAAAGTTAGAAAAGTTAAACTTCAGTTCATATCGCTAAGTTTCGGAAGGGTTTTAAAAGGAATAGACCGCTCTCTAGGGAGATGCTTCTGCTTACCAGCGCTGTAATTCAACAATTATGTTCATTCGAAACGCCCTTCGTATTCTGAAACCACTTAAGATAAACTCTTAAAAATTTAATATGTTATTAATATGACTAAAATCTTTAACGTATTAAAATTTGAAGTAATTCTATCAAGTAGGACACTTTTCCTCAAACCTTGAATTTTTCAACATTTCCGAAGAGCATCGCATGTAAGATTCTACTTCTTGACCTGCATTTTTTCCTTTTCACTAATAATGTTTATTATACAATAAATTTGAAATATGAACATCTCAGGAATAAGAGGAGGAGGAGGACTCTACTACGAGCTTCCCTTCAGGAGAAGAAGATATGGTACATTAAAAAAAAAAAAAAAAAAAAAAAAAAAAAAAAAAAATTATTGTTAAAAAAATGTAGTGGAAAGCGGCTGGCTTGTGCTCTTTCTTACAGTTTCTAAAATACTTGGTACTTGAACTAGAGTAAAAATATATGATATGGGAATTGTAGGAGTAATTTGGAAATTGAAAGGTCTCATCTGCTACGGTTCAGGACATATAGCAGGACAATAACAAAGTTGACATTTTTTCTTTATTGGCTGCCCATCTTATTCACACATCAAAGTCTCTCTCTCTCTCTCTCTCTCTCTCTCTCTCTCTCTCTATATATATATATATATATATATATATATATATATATATATATATATATATATATATATATATATATATATATATATATATATATATATATATATATATATATATATATATATATATATATATGTGTCATGTAACAAAAAAGCAACAGCAACCACAACAGCAACTACAACAGCATCAAAACAGCATCAAGAAGCAATCAAAACAGCAATAACAGCAATAACAACAACAGCAACAACAGCAATCAACAGCATCAACAACAATCACAACAGCAATCACAGAGAGAGAGAGAGAGAGAGAGAGAGAGAAGAGAGAGAGAGAGAGAGATATTTTAGTAAAAAAAAAAAAAAAAAAAAAAAAAAAAAAAAAAAAAAAAAAAAAAAAACGGACCTAATATAAGGCGTTTAGACAGATCAGATTGATGATGATATAGTTAACTGAAACTTTATAACTTTTTACCCTAGATTTCATTACCATATATATATATATATATATATATATATATATATATATATATATATATATATATATATATATATATATATATATATATATATATATATATATATATATATATATATATATATATATATATATATATATATATATATATATATATATATATATATATATATATATATATACTCTACTAGTAAAGTCTGGAACACACTTCCTTCATCTTTTCTCCCAACTTCCTATGACTTAGGCAACTTTAAACACCGTGTATCAGGTCATGTCGGCTTTTAATTTGACCATGTTCCGGACTTTCCTCCCAACTCTGGTGGAACATTAGTAGGCCTCTGGCCTTTCCCACCAGAGGTGAAATAGAAAAAAAAAAAAAAAAAAAAAAAAAAAAAAAAAAAATATATATATATATATATATATATATATATATATATATATATATATATATATATATATATATATATATATATATATATATATATATATAGTGTGTGTGTGTGTGTGTGTGTGTGTGTGTGTGTGTTGTGTGTGTGTGTGTGTGTTGTGTGTGTGTGTTGTAAGTGTGCATGACTGTGTTTGTGTGTATTAAAAGTGTGTGAGTCTTTATAAGTGTGTATGA
>SEYY01002620.1:0-2500 GCA_009176605.1 Armadillidium nasatum
TATATATAATAATATATATTATATATATATATATATATATCAGTCTCATCCGGGTCCGAACCTCAGACCTTACTATGCTTCTTTTTGTATTTACGTGTGTCCCAAAGCCATTTCTAAAATGCTAATAATTTTTAGTTCAGGTTCAGTTCTATTACATATCCACTCTTATGCCAACGATTCAACATTCATTACTCTTTTCATGTGAAAAACCTCATCTGAACAGCAAATACAGGATGCGAAGAGCATATCCTTGGGTCAAGTGACCTCTGATCTTTCTCGTATTTCCAGTGCAGTTGGAAATTACTCACTTGGTAATTTCAGTTATCCACTCGACACAAACTTCGGGTTAGATTTAAAGTGGCTCCTTCGAAGTTCTTCATACTTCCTTCTTCTAAATTCTCAACTCTTTCTGTTTTGCAAGCCTTCAAATGGTATCCAAACAAAGCAGCCTTTGTTCCAGCTAGAATTTTCTCCACAAAGAGTTTCACCCCAGATATATATATATATATATATAATATATATATATATATATATATATATATATATATATATATATATATATATATATATATATATATATATATATTATATATATTATATATATATATATATATATATATATATATATATATATATATATATAATATATATATATATATATATATATATATATATATATTTATATATATATATATATATATATATATATATGAAGGAAAATAAGGTTTTGCTCAGGTGTTAATTTTCTGAAAGGAGAAAAATTAGAAAATATCTTTCTTGTAATTTATTTTCGTTTTTCTATCTCTTTATTACTATTTTCTATTCTCTTTGAAACAGTATAATTTATATATATATATATATATATATAATATATATTATATATATATATATATATATATATATATATATATATATATATATATATAATATTACAATTAAATCTGATATTTAACTATCTCCTTTAATCTATCTAGACAACCTTTAACTAACCTAACCTAACATGACATAACCTAACCTTAACTAACCGTGAACATAACCTAACCTAACCTAACTTTAACATAAAAACTTAATAAGTTTCTTTTAAAAAAATTATATATATATATAATATAATATATATAATATATATTATATATATATATATATATATATATATATATATATATATATATAGGCACAAGCTCAATTGGGGGAACTCTCTCAAAAAAAAATGGAAAATACCCAAATCGTAGAAAAGGAAAAGTAGTCGACAATATTATCATCACTCACGGGTCGGGGGGTACGGGGGGCACAGCCCCCCGTAGACATATGCTGGGTATAATACCCAATTTAAGTTTTTTAGTTCATCAATTGTCGTAAAAAAACATTTTTTTTAAAAATCTTACTTTGAACCAACAGTAAAAATTTTGTGGATCCTCAAACTGGAGCTTACACCCAAAATATAAAGGCTACATGGAGTGTACTTAAATACAAAAATTAAATATATAAATATATATATATATATATATATATATATATATATATATATATATATATATATATTATATATATTATATTTTATATTTACTTTAATTTACTTTCGAGCGCTGAAAAAAGTTCCCTCAAAAGGACCTGAATATATATATATATATATATATATATATATATATATATATATATATATATATATATATATATATATATATATATATATATATATATATATATTATATTATATTATATATATTTATATATATATATTTTTTTTTATTATTTTTATTATATATTTATTATTTTATATATTATTATATTATATATTATATATATATATATATATATATATATTATATATATATATATATATATATATATATATATATATATATATATATATATATATATATATTATATATATATATATATATATATATATATATATATATATATATATATATATATATATATATATATATATATATATATATATATATATATATATAAATATATATATATATAATATATATATAAAAATATATATATATATATATATATATATATATATATATATATATATATATATATATATATATATATATATATATATATATATATATATATATATATATATATATATAATTTTGTAATGAATTACTTTTAGATTTGATATTATAAGAGCAAACAACATTTTTATATGAAAGCAAAGCAATTTGAACGAATGTCTAAAAATGTACGGAAAATTTCTTCCACATTTCGGAGATGAAATTCCTTAAAACTTTTTTTTCAACTCCAAATTTGAGTACCAAAAACTGCGTAATATCCATTATACGGAGTGGTGGAAAGGTGCACCGCCCAATTTGCATTATTAACTTTGCATGCAGTATTACTATGCCTTTCCCTTCCTCCTTCTCCCCCCCTCCCCCCTACGCGATTTTTTTTTTTTTTTTGAAACTGAGCTTGGGACGCCATTTAAGCTGCAAAATTTTGTCATTTTTAAATTTAAAGAACAAAAAAATTAAGATTTTTA
>SEYY01002620.1:10000-12500 GCA_009176605.1 Armadillidium nasatum
AAGAGAAAAAAAATAATATTACTGTTCATGCATTTTAAAAGTTAACATCCGATCCACACATCCTCTATCATCCCGTAAATCCCCAATGTTCTTCCCGATCTGTTTATCGTAATATTCTCAATTTTTTTTTTTTTTTTATAAACTAATGTCCATATACTACAGTCAAAAAACTTATTCCTATGTAATTTTATTTTGCCATACTTAACCTTTAAAAACGAGACAGGAGTCTTGTCAATCTTGTAGGACTTGGCAAACAGTGAATAATCTCATCAGACAATCCATGACACTATTACTCCTTTTTTTTAACATTTCTACTTGTTTGACATCCAAGTCCGAAGATTTTGATTTTTTTTCGTTTTTTACAAATCATTCACGTTTCATTCTTTGTTACATGACCTTTACTTTCCTTACTAATCTCCTCTTCAATAATTTTATTTTCTAATCTCACTTGGCGTTCGTCCCCCTCTTCTACTCTTCCGGCATTCAGAAACTCTTTAAAATGTTCTTTTCATATTTCTTCTCCTTTCGTATCATCCCGAACTACATTTCCATCCAGTGTTTTATCCGTTATAACCTCTTTCCTCTAATTCCTGGCCTTTTTGATATCTTTTTCAGAATAGTTTACTTCTTTCCTGATAATTTCCAACTCTCTCTCCTGTCCACTTTTCTTTCGCCCTTCTTTTTTTGAGCTTGCTTTCATTTGGTACCGTTTTGTATCCTCTCATACTAACTATCTATTAATAGCCAAATATCGTGAAAAAAAAATAAATAGATAAATAAATAAATTTTAAAAAAATATAAAAAAATAAATAAAAAAATAAATAAATATTTTCCCTTTAATGGTAGCATCCAGTTTTTCACCTCAACATTCGTTAACAATTCTTGTATTTTTTCCACCTATCTTTTTCCCACAGTAAAGTCACAACTATTCCTTTCTTAAAAATTATTTCCCCTCATATTGTATTCATTCTATTTTTATTTCAATCATTATTTCCCAATTTTTCTGTTAATAATCTTTCGAATTCTGTTGAACATTCTTTCCAATTTCTATATTCTTGTAGCTTCTACTCTACCTTAACCCTTTTTTCACTCTACCTCCTTTCGCCTTTGATTGTGTTTCAAACAAATAGTCATGAGTCATACTTCGTGCTGCTCCTCTCAGGATTTTCACATCCACTGACTTATTTCTCTTCATTTGTTTTACATATTCATAGTCAAGCAGAGAATGAAATTTTAAGTCCCGAACACGTTTGCCATATGTTAGTAATAATAATAATAATAATAATAATAATAATAATAAATAATAATAATAATAATAATAATAATAATAATAATATATAATAATAATAATAATAATATAATATAATAATAATAATATAATATATATAATAATAATAATAATAATAATATATATATATATATATATAATAATATATATAATATAATATATATATATATATATATATATATATATATATATATATATATATATATATATATATATATATATATGTATATATATATATATATATATATCTATATATATATATATATATATATATATATATGTGCATATGTGAATGTGGAACATGAAGCCTCTAATTCACCAATGTGAAAATAGACAAGCGAAATAAACAATAATTTTCCTTCATTGTTTTCGATGCAAAATACATCTTGACATTTTGACAGATGGAACTTCAAAAAATAGGACAGTTTTTCATTGTGATATATAAACTCTAGCATATATAATATATATAATAATATATATAATATATAATATTATATATATATATATATATATATTATATATATATATATATATATATATATATATATATATATATATATAATAATATATACATATATATATATAGTATATATGATATTTAAAATGTGTGATGTGTGTGTGTGTGTGTGTGTGTGTATGTGTGAAAAAATCTTATCAAATTTACAATTAAAAATTTAAGTATTTTTAGCATGTAGCATTTACATAGGCTTATATCGGAATTTTACTCTATTTATTTAAATAATGGTGTTCCTCAGGGTTTTGTTTTGCCTCCTACTCTATTCCTATTTTTCATTAATGATCTTCTCAGTTGCTCATCTATCCCTGTCTATTCATATGCCGATGAATCGACCCTTCATTCTTCAACTCATTTCAAATCTACTTCTTTTGTAACTAGAGTTACCTCTCGTCGTCATCTTTCTTATTCCATTTGGCTGATATGGATAGAATTTCCCAGTAGTGTGGTCTCAACCTTGATAAATTCAACTCTTTAAAAACTCAACTTTTTTGAAATCTCCCTCTCAAAGACACCTCCTAACTTTTCTATTTTTTTCGATGATTCTCCCGTCTCTCCTGTTGACAGTACAAATATCATTGGCCTTCACATAAACAAAAAAATATCTTGGAAACCTCACATCACAATGGTTGCTAGGGCAGGCTCAAAGAAACTGGGAGTTCTATTTAGACTGAGAGAAGTTTTTACTTCTTCACAAA